>VDFB02026522.1:0-260670 GCA_007258455.2 Sequoia sempervirens | reverse complement strand
AAAATTCAACTCAATAAATAATGTACCTTCTTGTACAAGATCTGAAACACGATCATAATCATCTGATGCAAACACTTGATTATCCTCAATTATCGTTCCATGTTGAACATTTGTCGATGTAGGCATTAAGGCTCTTTGTTGCCATTGTTCGACCCATTCCGTATTTTCACATGCCTCCCAATCAGCTGCAATACAAAATTGACAAAAGAATGCCAACTCCCTTGTCCATATTTTCCATGTGTTTGCATTCAAAATCTTAAATGAATGCCATTTTGCAGATCCATTAATTGTTTCACAATCTTGTTGAGAAAAAATATCATTTTCTTCAACTAACCAAAAGAAGTGTTGAATTATTGAGCTCTCACTTGTTCTTGTAGATAATTTGGTATTGTACCAATCTACAATTGCACATGCATCTCTAAATTTCACAACATCCTCAAATTTTAGTTGCTCTCTAGCAAGAGCTCTTTTCTGCGTGCACACAGCATACGTGTTCCTGCTCCCTTACCATGACGAGTTTCAATAAAACTCCATATGTGTTGGATATTATTTTCCTTATGAGTTCTACATAACCAATAAAAAATTCTATCATTTTTGAATTGACCCGTGCAATTATCTGACCATATGAGATGTTCTAGCATTTGAATTCCTCTCTCTTTTAAATTTTTATAAAATATATCAAAACAATATTGTACAAACTCAGATGAATGTAATCGATTATCACTTACATAAAAATGGTACTCTCTCAAAAAAAATCTATTATCTTATGTACTATCTTATGCATGTCTATAAACAATGTGAACAAATATAGCTACTTGCATTGAATTATAATACTGTGATTGAATTTCTTCTTGTTGAGCAAGAGTATAATTTTCAGCAAAATCAACAACTGACAATATAGTTCCAATTGGGAATGTGTTTTTACATAAACGAAATTGATTATCAAGCCAATGAGCATTATGAGTGTGTTGAACATATTTAGTTACAAACTTATCTTTAAATTCATTAATAAAAGCATGCACACTAACTTTTTCCACAATTAGCTCAACATGTTTTCCAATTTTTCCATCTTTTAAAGAATACTCAACATTTTTAAATTTTTTTACATCCACTAATTGTTGTCCAAATTCATCTATACTACTTTCATGCATACATTCTCCTAATAATGAAAAGTTACCACATCTATCGCATTCTCCAGAAATGCATGCTTTTGAAAAAAATGAGTTTCCATTTAAAGAGGGATCACAAAACAAACCTGCTATAAAATCTTTGATTCTTTCAGGTGGCATATTAATGCCACAAATGTCCTACATAATTTGGTTAGCATGCAAAGTGCACCGTATATATAAAAAATATATCATAATAATAACGAAATTTTACATTAGTCAGCTTACAACAACAAGAGATTTGTTGCTTATTAATTATAACATACCAAGGTTTACACTTTTCGAATGATGTTTGACTCATGTTAATATTCAATGGTCAGATTGAAGCATCTAATTTTTTTTATATAGTTCATTTTGAGTCATATCTAAGAGATGCTTTGGATGAGGTTCACGAATTTTGGAACCCACCCTTAATTTTAAGACATCTCTAATGTTAGGTGATACTCTTATATTATCATGCCAAAATTTATCGATTAAATATTTAATTTCATTAGTTAATTTCATGTCTGATCTTGGGAGTCTACCACTAAAACTCCAACATTGATTAATAGGATCCTTTTTCAATACTTTCTCTTCTTTTAGTAGCTCTTATCAAAATTCTAGGATTTACTTTTACACATTTACTAATCTTACTTAACATTCTTTTATTTGAAGTTGTTTTATCAACTAAAGCAGTTGTTATTGCACAACGAGCCGCATTCTTATCTTTCGATCGACTTTTCTTACCAATAACATCAATAGCATTAGCAACACTAGATATGACTTGTTCTACTAAATCATCTTTCTTTTTTGATTTTACAAAAATACCTAATTTTTTCATCACTTTTCTCATTTTCAACATTCTCATCAATTGCACCATGAGTTGACATTGGAATCCTAATTTGTTTCTATAAAAAAAACATTTTATATATTTTATTTCCATAATTTTTAATTTGTCTCAAAGAAACTTTACCATGAAGGTTATCTAGCACATCTGTTTCAATTGTAAAAAAAACATTTTCACCTTCATCCATAGAAGGAGTTTCATTTTCATTCACACAAGGGGTTTCATTTTCATTTTCAAATGTAAAAGGGATTTCATTATCATTTTCATCATATGAGGGATTTCATTCTCATTTTCATCAATATTAGGGATTTCATTCTCATTTGCATTCTCATACGATATAATTTCATCATTTTTTTGTTTTTACATTGTTTCAACCCTAATATTATTGATCTCATCAATGGTGTATCCAACTTCATCTAAACAAACAATATCAATATTATAAAAACCTGGGTTTGAACACATACCTAGATAGATTGTTTGAATAGGTGCATTTTCCATATCATTGGAAGGTGGATTTGAAGACACACCCAAAGTTGTTTGCATATCATTCAAAGTTGAGGCCAAAGGCATAATTCGTCTGTCTCCCAATTGCATTTTCTTCCATATTCACCATCTCCACATTTGCATCATTTACATTCATTTCATCATTCATGGCTTCCTCTTCAACATTATTGGAACTAGATGCTTCCAAATATTTCATTTGACAAATCATTTCTCTCATTTCCCTGTCTTTTTCCTCCTTATCTTTATTTGCTTGAATTTCTTCGAGTGTCATTAACTTTCTACATCTTTTTTTTTTGTCTTTTCTTATCACCCATGGTTACCAAACCCTTTTTGATCACAAAAAAATAATTCAAAAAACCTATTTTCAAATTGCCACCTCCTTCAAATATTCAAATTAAACTATGTACTATGAAGATCATTTTTTCTATAAACTCTGAAGTACAAAACATCATGAGTACATCCAAAAATTCTCCTTTTCAAAATATTCTTCCAAAATGTTCTTCTTGATTACACTTCAAAAAATTCAACATTGCTTTTGATATATTTTAAAAAATGAGAAATAGACAAGCTCAAGTGCCATTGAGATAAATGCTCATTAGTGTGTGTCTGTAGCGGGTAGGCAAATCATGAGTTTTGAAACGTTACGCGTTTCATTTAAATAACGCGTACATTTTTGTAACGCGTAGCGTTATTTAAAAGTTGAATTCCCACACCACATCCAGCCCGGTTTTAGGCTTGGGAAGGCTTGGCAATCCAAACCTTAGCCTTTGACCTACAACTAAAAAACTAAGGGAGATTGAAGAAAAATGTCCAACTTTGATAACATGTCGATGGACTTCTTTTCTGAATCAATCTATAAAATTAAAACCCATTAGAGAAAACGATGTCTACTTTCCAAATATATAATTTTTATTAATATTGGATTATGTTTGCTATTTTTTAATTAATTTCTAAGTAAACTAGTCCTTAAACTTGAAATATCAGACTTTTTTAGTTTTTTAATAACTTTTTTTTGGTTAAGTTTTTTGTAAAAAAAATTATATGGGATCAAACTTCAGACAATTCTCTACACAATGAAAAAAAAAGAGTCAAAAAATGTTTAGTTTAGGTCCAATTATGATGTCCGTACACATTGATTTTTAAAACAGTAATTAAGCCAATATAAATTTATAAAAAAGAAGTGTTCAACCAAAAATTACAAAAAATCCAGACCAAACTTCTTGTTGTTAGCCTCTTCCAAATGGAATTAGCAAAATACTTTTATTTGGTCAAAAAGTGTTGTCCTACACCTGCTTGGTATTGTAAAAAAATAGGGACTTTTAAAAGTGGTTTTTATAGATCCCTATCAAAATTTAATTTCTATAATCTAGGCATTTGAATAATTTACTATTTGGAACTAGATTCAAAATGCTAAATTTCATATTACTGACTTTTTTTAAGATTCATTATGTAAGTGCCTCAAATCTTCAATCCAAGTGTGACAAATTTGAAAAAAAGCAAAACATTTCCACTTTGAGCTTTTGAAACCCAACTTCACATACCTTTAATAAAAATCCAAAAACCCTACTTTTAACAAAAATCCATAACAAACTCTAGTTTTAATAAAAATACATAAACAAAACTAGTTTTTAATCAAAATCCATAAAAACATTAATTTTTAATAAAAATCCATTATAAACTCTAGCTTTTAATAAAAATCAATTAAAAACCCTACTTTTTAATAAAAATCCATAAAAAACTACTTAAAATTATACAAATCTAATAGAAAAATCAATTGAAACAAAAAAATACCAAAAACTTACCTTCGAAATTGGATATCTACTCAAATCGAATATCTGATATCCAAACGTCGCTCTCACTATGCGCCCTCAGCTCTTTAAAATGACTAAAATAATTTTAAAACACTACTATTATGTATTTATATCTGATTTGTACTTCTTTCCTTAGGCATTGCTTTGGAGCAATGTACTAACACCCAAGCCAAAAAAAAGTCAACTCGGGATTTTTCACGTTTTTGGGTTGATGCAAAATGCAACTTTTTTCACATTGCCACTTTTTGGCCCATCATGATCCTGCACGTACCTGGACATGAATTTTCTATGCATATTTATTAGACAAGATAAACAAACCTATTAGCACAATCATCTATTTTTTTATTCCATCAATTGTCCCTTTTGTATCAAATCTCTTGGGTTGAAACATGATATTTTTGTACATGGGAGAATCTCAAGTATGATGAGCATAACTTCATTGTCATTCTAGAATTTAGAAATGTATCAGGTTCTCGTTGTCTTTGAATGCCATTTTTATATATTGATTAATAGATTATGTCAAAGCAAGTTCTTTTTAATGAATAAGTGTTTTTATTACTATTGTGACAAAATTGAAGATAATAATTTCAAGTATATGTATCAATATTCAAGTTCGCAATTTAGTTCAATCCTATGGCAATCCAAGACATAAACTTGTGAAAGATGTAATCGCTCTCTGCTCAAAGGTTGGAGGCAGTAAATTGAGTATGAAGGAACACAATTTTAACTTACTAGAACATGAAATTTTATGCAAGAGTTTTACTCTAAATATGCTACAAGAAGTGTGATAGGAATAGTCAGCTCAACTACAAGAACTATTCTGCTATGTATGAACAAAGATTGTCTACTAGAACAAAAAGTGCTTCACTGTAGAAACTAGGTTTAGCTCCCCCCTATGTGCTTGGAAAAAATTATGCATTTAATTTTCTCATTTTATTATAATATTCAAAAAAATAGAAGAAGAAATGGAAATAAAGATTTAATAATCACCTACTATTGCTTAAGGCCCCAAAATAATAGGTCTGGGCTAAGGCGCCCAATGCCATTAGCCAACCTATTTTGGCTAAATTTGAAATATGTTAGTGTCAGCATTTTAATATTAAAAAATATAAAATCATTTGTTGGTCCTATTAGTATTTGATTTTCGAGAAATTAAAGAATTGCATATAAACAAGTCATTTTCACTATTTTAAATCCTAAAAGTTGTATGAGAGTAATTGAGCATCTTAAAAAGCAATGAAGAGCAGTCAAGAGAAGAATTATAACAATATTATTTCAGTCATGCATCATGTTTTCATGTGAGTTTGTTTATGTTTCACATGGATTATTTATTTTGTGAGTACTAACACTTGCAAGACTTCAAATCAACCATTAATTTGTCCTTGAAGGTGATGAGTACATTGACTTCAATCCATCAAGGAAGGTAGATCTGAGTGGTGAGTTGCAACAATTGTCAACTTATCACTTTTTTATCGTTAGCCTCTTGCCAATTGAGGGTAAGCTCTCTTTTATATCATCATAGCCGTTGTGGAGGTAGAAATACCAAAACAGGGTTTGACTTAGGTAAGCCCCTATATGACACAACCCTTCCCCCTCTTTCATGTGTGCAAGTTATAATCTGAAGTGAATTGGAGGAGGATTGAATACCTAATTACTCATTCAAGAATTCAAGTCCTACAAGTCAACAAATTAGGGAAAGTGGATTTATCAATGACAAACAAAGTTTTGACAGTGAGTCTAGAGAAGAAGAACCTACAAACCAAGATCAACAAGAGATTGAAATTTAATTTTGAGGAGTTATTTCCCAATCTAGGGCGCCCAACACTCCTATCCAACTAGATCAAGCCCAAATTCATATGCCAGGTTCCTTTATGTCTACCCTCTGGTGTTTTGAATTGTGTTTCTATTTATTAGTTTTGAGTTTTCTAGAAATCACATCAATTGGTTGCATTTTCATAGTTAACCTAGATACATCAATGCATTAACAAATTTTAATTCAATTAACAAATAACTAATCATCAACACATATACATATCAAATAATTGAAACCCTAATCCACCATTATGGATCTTCTATTGAGGTTAGTAGCCAAGTGGGTGTTTGAGATCAATTTTATTTCTTTCCCTTGTAATATTAGAGGAGGTTTGATTTAGGCCCTAGATCCCTTTTCCAAAATCACAATAAGTTTGCATACAAATCAAGTAAACACTGATACAATGTTCTAAGTCATAAACAAGTCTGTAGATTTATTTATTTTTTAAGTTTTATAAATTGGGACTATGAAACACTTATCATAAGATAACAAAATGATTCAACCCTCATAGAATGAACAAAACACATAACACAAGATACACAAATAATAATACTTAACACAATGAAAACAAGAAAAAGATGATCAAACATCCTTTGAGTGGGCCCTCCTTGCAATTTGCCAAGTGATGAAAAAGAACTACTGCAACTCTTCTTTAGAACAAAATAATAGAATTATCTTGCTTAGGTTTGAATAATTTTTTTATTACATTCATCACTTTGCATTACCCTTTTATATATTGTGCAACTTATAACCAGTAAGCTATAAAAAGCTATAAAGTGTTAGGTTGGCCTTCAACCCATAAAACTAGGATATGTTCAATTCAATTTAGGTTGATGGCCATTATGTTGTTTTAACAACTAAACCAACTAATACAAGTCTTTGACTTATAGCCACAAAATACAAATATGCAATTTAAAAAAACAAAAGTGTAATTTAAAATAAGGATCTTAAACCAACAACCTCTCCATCATAGTCCACATAATATCTTCAACTTGCAGAAAATCCATTCTCTATTTCATCCATTCAACCAAATAGATTAATACTCCTTAAAACCGATATCTAAAACATATTTTATTCTTTTAAAACCATATCAAATGATTCTATATACTAACTATAATGGAAAAAATGAGGAATTAAGGTGAGAATAAAATGAATAAACATAGGCATAAAAGGTCACAAGATTAACAAAATGTAGACAAGTTTTAACTCCATCAATTACTATTTTTAAAAGAATGTTACACATATTCAAAAATAATAATCAAATAAAAGAAATCACACCCCTAAAATCAAAACAAAACAATCAAAACAAAACATAAAACAAGCAACTAAATAAGAACTAGTGCCAAAATAAAATTTTAATAAATGTCCTCTATCTGATAAAAGTAAAATTTTAATATACATCCTCTATCTTCCCTTTCATCTCAAACTGAAATTGTAACATATACATCCTCTATCTTTCCTTTCATCTCATCCATCCATTGCATCCTTAGGAAGTGCAAGTGCTTGTTTTAAACATGAACTAGTTAGAATTCTTGTTTGTGAGAGAACATACCCATTCATAAGTCATTGGACTTGAAATAAGAAAACATATACGCTCACTTTCTTTACATTCTTGTTTATACTCGAGTGGAAAATGAATAATGGTTTTAGATGGCCCTGGCATCATTATTCTGTGATGTGGGGAAGGTTTCAACTACACTCGGATTCCATTGATTGCTTATTCTCTAAACATTTAACTATGGAAAAGTGGGTGAGCCTCGTACCCTTTACGAGAAGACACCTGAATGACAACCAAACCAGAATCCTATCACATTCAAAGGTGCAGCAAATTAAATTTACAACACAGTCATCCTGATTACGCCCAACCTTGCCTGGTTGGTTGCAGGATTTTTTCAACTATTATTTAATTATTGTAAGGCTTCTATATTTGATTGCATCAAAGTGACAAAAGGGTGGCAGGAACTTATAGCTAGTATCAAAAGGACAGAGAAAAAAAACAAAAAGAACAAGGAAAAAATGGAACCAAAATAATATACAATGAATGTTTTGGAATAAAGTCCACCATTTGTGGCAGGAGAAGAAGATGGGCTTTGCGATTTCTCAAAAGTAGAGGAGAACAAGTGGGTCATCAAAGAATTATTAGATATATCCATCAAATGCTTTAGTGATATATAACAATTCATAATCTTTCTCTTTTTGTTATTGTCTGAAGAAGCAGGCCCTAAGCATGAGATAAAGCAGTGGAGAACAGTTAATTGCCTAAGATGGGACCATTTTGCTTTTTTGACAAACTTTGGATGCTTGTATTCATTAATGTGTTTCCAAGTGCTTTAAAGCTATGCCGACAGTACAGGATTTTTTTGTAATCCAAATCAGCGGAAGGAAACCGCAGTTTAAGAGGAGCAAATTTTGAAATCATGATTTGGGTTGATGTAAAAGTGGGATTCGTGGCGAAAAAATAGTTGGTTACAACTTCTTAGTCGGGCTGCTGACCCCTCAAAATTATTTGTTAAATGAATTATAATGAATTATGATAGATTCTTTAATATTTATACAAATAATGAAAATTTAATTAAATAAAATTTTATTCCAATGATATTTTATATTATATTAAATATTTTTTAATATTATATATATATATATTTTTGTTATTGTAAAAAGTTAAATAGATTTATACATAAAAATTACTAAATATATTAAAAGAAACTATTACATCTTATTTTAAGTGTGACATAATATTAGAACTTTTTTCTTTATGTTTTAACTAGTGTGAAATGATATATTCTTTGTGAAAATTGGGAAATAACTTTTTCTTAGATTATCTTCGACAACACTCATCCCAAAGTCTAGATCTTATCTCCACATCTTGTCATTCATCACCTTGGTTCAAACCTATGGGTTCCAAATTGATCTAGATCATTTTTGTAGTCATGGATTTGAAATCCAAACCTTTAAGTTTGATTTTTATATTTGAGCTTATATTACTCTCCCTTACTAATTTTTATGAGTTAAATATAGCACAATTTTTTTAAATTGCACACAAAACTCTATTTAAATAAAGACTAGCTCTAATTCAAAAGAATCATCTAGAATTGAAAGAGAACTTTAGTAAGCACATCTATTTGATTCAATTGCAAATTAATGAAAATAATTTAGTTCGTAGTTCATCATCCTAGGAGTATACTGCATGTTTGTTTGTTAGTCTCGACCTCAATTCATCATTGCTTAATTTTTTCTGTAAACACCACATATTCGTTATTAGATTCATAACACTTTTACAAAGGTCATATTTTTGTCAATAAATATCAACAAGATCGATTTTTTGAATCAAATGTTCAATTCCACATTAGTTCAAATCTGGGGTCATGAAGATCGCTTCTACAAACATGAAAGTGAATGAGAGAATTTTGACAATCAAAATTCTAAATCAACAATGTAACTATCTAACAAATTATAAAATTTAACATCATAACAAATGTACTTTCAACCTTTATATAATGATATATCTTATCAAAATAAAAGCTAAATATCCTTACATTTAATTTATTACACCAAAGGCGTGTCCTATATGAGCTTTCCGAGCTCATTTTTCCTTTGAACGGTCCAAAACCAAAGATAAGGTTTGGTTGACATTATAACGAATCTCAGCCATCCATCATTTTTGCCGTGTTTTTCTGCTTTCCCCGCCGCTACCGGTTCTGCTTTCCCCGCCGCTATCGGTTTTCTAACACCTTAGAAGCCTCATAAGTTAAAAATAAATATTCATGCCGATCGAGAGTTGAGGGACAGGAATCAAGAGTCGTCTTCAAAGGTTGTCAAATCATAACCAATAAATGATACAATTTTATTTCTTGTTTTTGATAACATTGGGCAAATCACATCATTTTGAGGATAAACTCAAGAGAAATGGCGTCGCTTCCGTTGAATTTATATGGAAAAATTTGCTCTGTTTGGATATTAAAAATTAATCAGACAAGCGGTTGTCGCTTCTTGGCAATGACGTTGGCCTCAGAGGAGGGAACACCAATATCACTCGCTATGGCGCAATCTGCACTTGTTCCTGCGACCTGGAACACCAATACCATTCACTATGGCGCAATCTGCACTTGTTCCTGGGATTCAAGCTCTCTCTGACATTAATTGTCCCCAAGGAAAAGTATTTACCAAATAGTTCCTTCAACTTTGCACCACAATTTTGCCTGTGCTGGGTAAAAACACCTCTGCCTGAGATTGTTTATTTTCCCTAAACCCTAATATTTCTTCCATCTTAACCAAAGCAAGGCAAACACACTACAAACATCGATTTAAACTAGATTTTGTGCAAGTCAATTCCCCTCATTCTCTCTGTCGTCCATTTGAAATTACTAAGGAATGGAGTGTAGATGTCTCCAATCATACAAGTGTTTCCACCAATTGCATGACAATTTTTATTTATTGTTTTAATCGGAGGGGTAAAAGTCATTTGGTAAATACAAGAAAAATTACTGCCCTTCAGAATTTACTTTCATCCCCTATCAGATTTTGGAACAAATATTTTTAATCCAGGATTGGATGTTTGCCCACTATAAATCTTATTTATTCATGAGGGTTTTAAAGTATGTTTATTTAAATGAAAATTACGACCAACATCCTGATAATGAGCACATTTAGGTTTTAAAATAAAATGGAAATATGGCAAAAATCCTAATAATGAGTAAATTTAGGTTTTAGAATTTCAGCATCCTTTACCCTGCATAGTTAAGTATAAATTACCATCATTTACTAAACAAATGTGTGTAAAAAATAAACCATTTTTTTCCTAATTCACCTTCTACACCTCTTTGGCGTACCCATTGCACAAGGTGCCATAGCTAGTTAAATATGATATTTATTTTATTTATGTGATATCACTTGCAACTCAATATTTTAAATTAATAGCTCTGATTTTATTTAATTAGCTTAAAATATTTGTGTGAGCGTAAATTTTCCCTTGCAAGTAGACATCTAAAAAATAAATTAAAAATCAGTAACCACTGGACTATCATGGTTGCTGCCAGTTTGTTTGCTAGTTTTGAGATGTTCTGGACTTCTGCTGTTATGCAGCTTATGTATTTCTGTCTATACTGGATAAATCTGTCAACTGTTTGAGACTGTCCACTGTGAACTGCATTTTAGAGTCTGTATTATCCTTATTATAAAAAATTGCCCATGCCCGTAATTGGATAATAACAGAATACGCTTCCCATAATAAGCATTATAAAAACACGATTAACATTACTGCAGTAGAACCCCAGACTGTTAGCTAGTTTGTAGTGCATCTTAGCATTTACATTTTCATCTTTAAATTTTTTTAAAGCTCGGGCGAAAAGATACAATCATCATATCATACAGGTACTCATATACTGACATAGATAGAGATCTTTCTATAAAGACGATGTTCACGTCAGTTTTGGAAAGAGAGCGAATCAGATTATCAGTTTCACCTGCGATTCGATGCACTTTCACCTGCCCTTCTATTAAATCAAGTGATAATATCAATGCCCATAAAACAAATGTCACAATTATCTTATAGTCTTACCAAAAATGAGCTTTATTCTCCACCGACTCCATTTTCTAAATGAAAATTGGATACGTATGATCGATTTTTTATAAAAAAATTAAAAAGTCAAAATTGCTTCTGGTTTGACAGGTGTGGCATTCGAAATGTTGGACGGATGATCAGTTTGCCAAATACCTCCAGAGAATACATTCTGTAATATAAACATGACTGGAGATTGTATAATAATCCTTTTTCCCAACCCAAAAAATAAATCAGGCCATTCTTGATCTAGTTTGAATCCGATCAATCCGTATACAAATGGAATGTCAATCGATTAACAAGGATATTTTGTAGATGTTTATCCTAAAAACCTTCAATTAATACTTTCAAATAACACTGATTGTGAGGCATGTAAGGAAAAAACAACGTAAAGAAAACAAAATCACCACAATATATTTTGAAGCTCTGCAATCAGTACCTACAATACTGTGAATATGATGCATTCACTTTCACCAGACGGGAACAAAAATCAGGCTTCAATTATATAATTAAACCAGTTAAGATACTAGGTAGGAACTTAATATGCACATCTCTCCACAAACAGTCAAGAAATACATGACCCAGTTTCAAATTACAGTTGCACATGACACACAGCAAAACTTAATTAACATTTGAAACATAGTCCACAGAAAGCTCCTCATTTTGCGACCTGCAAAAACTTCAATTGCATGTTTGTAAAGGCCTCGTATGATCAGCGGCAGCAGCATCATGAGAGTCTCTGAGAGAAATAACAGTCTCAAAGGCGCCAACCAGCACTTTAACCTTGCTCTCCTCGCAATGACTAAGCTTGTTCACGGCCTCTTCAATGACATGATCAATCAAATAATCCTCCGACGCTTTCCTTCCTTGCGTGTTTTGACGCCTCAGAACGACATTTTGAGATTCAGGGTTCGAATGCCCGGAGTCAGGAATACCTCCGCTTTCTCGTCTGAACCTCATTTTTATATTTGATGTACCATTATTACTGTTATTCACTCTGTACATTTCATCTGTGTATGCCTCCAGGCTTCCCGGACTACTGATCTCGCTAAACGGATCGCCGGAAAATGCTTCAAACGAAATTTCACTTACTCCGCTAGAATGTATATTGTTATTTACTACACAATGTGCTGCATTTTCCGGCACGCTGGGGGAATAATACTGCCGGAAAAATTCTTCCTCCGCCTGGTCGTCCAGTATCTGGCAGTTGTACTCCTCGAATGTCTGGCTCAGCAGCTGATCACCGCTGGGACTTTCAAAAGCCGCCAGCAATGAACGAGCTACAGGGGACTGCCATTTTATGCTATCTCTATTATTATCAGAGACTTTAGATCCCAAGATTTTCTTCGGCACGGGTGGGGATCGAAACAGGGACCTCGCAACTTTGAATTTCCCCTCAGGAGTACTAGTACCAGCTCTGGAAAGCTTAAAGGACTCGCGGCTGTTGACAGAATGGTGAGCACGGCTATTCACAGAGTTCTGAACCCGGCTGTTGACAGAATTTGGAGCACGGCCATTCACAGAGTTCTGAACCCGGCTATTGACAGAATTTGGAGCACGGCTACTTAAGGAATTCGAAGCACGGCTACTTACGGAATTCGAAGCACGGCTGCTGACTGAAGTCTGAGCGCGGCTGTGAACGGCATTCTGAACAGGTCTGTCGATAGAGCTTTGTTCACGGCTGTTGACAGAACTCAGATTCTCCCGGGGCGTCTTCGCGACGGATTTGTTGAGAACAGCATCGGAATGACGTGATCTGACGGGAGATTTCACGACGGCGATTTTAGATATTGCAGGCTTGGATAGCTTGGCGGCGCCAACTTTGGAGGCCATCCTGGCAGGAGGTTTGCTTCCAAATTTAGCGGCGGGATTGCAGTCTGCTGAAGTTCCATGGCCGCCAAACTTGCACGCGTCGTGGCACGAACTAGTGGACGATCTAAGCGAAGATTTTGAAGACGCAACAGAATTCCTGGCTAAAACAGATTGAAAAGATCGCGGGGAAGCCTTTTTGCCATCTGTAGACGGAGAAGCCTTGCGCTCGTTTAAGGCTGTCCATGGCTGCCTTTTCAAGCTGACAGGAGAATTCGGCTTAATGGCTTTTGAAGAAGGCCTGGCGGCTGTTGATTTCTGTCTTCCATCTTTGACAGACATGTTCGATCTTCTTCAGAATGGAGAATTTACAGTACAAACAACACGAGGACTTGTAAGATCTTTCCAACAAAGAAGAATAGTAGAAATTCTTTACAGATTCGAAAACGCTTTCAAAACCAAAGATATGTTAAAAGGACCTCATCGACCATTAACACGTACACATCTCTTTAAGCGAAAATGCCATCGCAGCCGATGGAGCTACCGATCAGCAAACGCGTTAAACGTGCCAATGGACGGTGGATATTGATGGGTAGCTACCGTCATTGAGGGGTCACGCATTGAATGGTGTGCCAGAGCATAATTAACCGCTTGGCTATCTCATTTTTGACTGGCAGTGGTGGGTTGAAGTGGACACGTGGTACGGACTATAATCATTATGTTTTTTAAATTTTTATGGAGGGTGACTTGTGAATGACAGTCACTACCGATTATCTTTTTATTTAAAACACGATTTTTTTTTGTTTTCACTTTTTGCAATGCTTTTATAATTTGGGCGTGTAGAGCATTTACCACTGCAAGTGGGGTCTCTGCGTAAATCATGGCGAGATATTCATTCAGAAAAGATGCCCCTAATTGCTTTACTTGGCATTATTAACAGTCATTGTGGCTCTAAGTGCACAAACATTCTTGTCTAATCCATTTGAACCACCGACACTCGCATTAGTAGTAAGTATAAAGACCGACTTTGTCTTTACATACAACACACACTACTAAAGGATCAAATAGGTATTTGGCTATGTTGTTAGGGTTCAATCTAGTTCTCAATTAGCTTGTACAGGTAGCGGAGTTGGCTTGGGCCGTGGGTTTGCTCCCCATAGTTTCAAGTTCGACTTCATTTCCGGGATTACCTGATTGGGACTGACTTGCGCGCTGTTGGGTCCCCCCACAAGGGACTAGTCTCGCCTCAACTCGCCCCCTTGGACAATGGGCTAGGTCGCAGGGATACCCTTGTCGTTAACACAAAAAAAAATTAAAAAAAAAACTTTTTGGAGGGTTTGAACATTGGTTAATTATCCTTATCCATTGTCTTTAATTAATTAATTAATATTTTTATTTATTTTGGATAATATTTTTAATTTTTAATATTTTTTAAAGTTTGTAATGGCATATTATGTTATTTTTATTTTCAGTTATATGTTTATTTTATATATATAGACAAAGAGTATAATCTTGTATGAAGTTGGATTTATTTTCTATTTTATTCTATCTATATAGATACACATCTATATATGTTTAACCTTTACTTTAGTCTCATATGCATATACTTCTTCCATTCATCTTATCCTTACATTTATCACATTCATCTATAGAGTCTCCTACATATAGTTGTTAGCCACCTGGATCTTGATTATTACATAATCCAAGGTTGTTTATGTGATCATAGATTTGATCTTGTCCTTTCCAAAATTTGAAATTCAACTATTGGTCAACTATCCTCTGTTGGGATTAAAATGTCTCAACCTTAGAGTCATAATATTGATTAATTTAATGTGTTATTCTATTTATTTGTATTATTTTAAATTGCCTATTGTGTCATGTCGTAAATTGGGACCCACCAGCTAGGTGGCATCCCCGTTGGAAGTGACTGGATGACACATCAACATGCCAAGTGGACATAGGCGCTCCACTTTGAAATCTTTGACTTGTGACAGATTCTATGACGCGTCATAAAGCATCTTTATGCATGGAGAAAGTTGGCGCCCAAGTAGGGTTATGACAAGTTGTAAGAGAATCATATATTTTAGTCAATTATGACAGATTCTTTTACAAATTCTATGATAGATCTTGTGGCAGATTTTATGGCAAATTTATGACAGATTTTATGGTAGTTGCAAGGCATCTGTCATATGCTATTATAAGCACATTTTGGGTGCCTAAGCTTGGAGAGACAATATTGCATGTTATAATGGTTGTAAGGGAATATCGTACATGTATCCAAATGCATGTCTATTGTGTGGGATATTGTACCATGTGTATTTGGACGCCCATCCTCTTGTAGATGCTTCTCTTGGCTTGTATTCTCTATATATTGTATGCATTGCATTGTAGAATGCATAGTTTGTTTGCAAGTAATCAAATGCTGTCAGATTCACTCTAGAACAAGTGTTTGTTTAGAAGCACTTGTTGAAGAAGCTTTGTACTTGGAGCTACATTGTAACCTCTATTTGATTTAATACAATAGTATTGCGCTTTTGGATGGTGGGTTTTTTACCCTAAAGGATTTTCCCCACGTATATCTAGTGTTTGTTGTTTATGTGTTCTTGCTATTCTATCACATTCTTTCTATGTGTTTTCTCCTTATCGCAACCATATAAGGTGTTAAATGGATATTTTTTGTAACTCTCCCCTACTTAAATTAGTGTAGGAAGTTGTTTCCGCTCACCTAGCTTCCTTTCAATTGGTATAAGAGTCTAGCCAACCTTGATTCCTTTGTTGGGTTAGAAGGGTTTTTTTGAGTTGATCTTTGTTTTAGTGAGAGTTTTGTAGAAGTATATTTCATGACCTTGTTGTAGGAAAGAGATGGTAAGCACATATGGGAGGATTGAGATGGAGAATTTTAACGACAGTAACTTTGAGCTTTCAAAGCTCAAGATGGAAGATATGCTTGTAGATCGTGATCTATGGGTTGCAGTTTTTGGAGCCAAACCATCAGGCATGAAACAAGAAGATTGGGAGCTCATGGATTGGAAATCCAAGGGTCTCATTAGACTCTATTTGGTTGATTATGTTCTCCTAAATGTTCAGGAAAAGAAGACTGATGCTTCTTTGTGGAAGAAACTTGGAGATGTTTATAAAGCTAAATCCCTGGTAACCAAGCTATTCCTGAGAAAGAAAATGTATTCTCTAAAGATGGAAGATGGAGGATCCGTGATAGACCACCTAAATGCCTTTAACATATTGATTTATCAACTAGGTTTTGTTGGAGACAAGATTGACGAACAAGACTGTTGAATGCTCCTATTGTGTTCATTTTCATACTCATGGGATCACCTGGTGAGGGCTATGGGAAGCACAATAACCAATTTCAAGATGGATGAGGTGGTTGCTTTGTTGTTATATGAAGAGATGCAGAGAAAGTCTTTTGAGATGGCCAAGGAGGCCCTTGTTGTTTGTGGTAGACTGAAGGAGAAAGGAAAAAAGAAGCACAAGAAATCTAAGTCAAAGTCTATGGGGAGATCTAAGTCTTTGAGTAAGAAGTCCAAGGAAAAATATTGGAACTGTGGCGAAAGCGGTCACTTTCAGAAAGATTGCAAGAAGGAGAAGAAGAAGAAAAATAAGTCTTTCTCTGATTTTGAATCTGACAAATCATCCCAAGATGAAGCAAAAGCATTTGTTGCAGCCTTGGCAACCCATACATCGAAAGATGTGTGGTTGATAGATTTAGGTGCATCCTTTCACATGACCTCTCATAGAGGTTGGTTTTTGAAGTATGAAGAGTACAATGGCGGGAAGGTGTACTTGGGTGAAGACTCTCACCTGAAGATTGTTGGCCGTGGAAGAGTCAAAATCAAATTTCCTAATGGAAGAGTGAAGGGGATTGATGGTGTCTTGCATATCCTAAGTTTGGAAGGAAGCCTACTTTTTGTAAGTAAACTGAATGATTCGAGAGTGCAAGTTGTTTTCTCTAGTGGAGGATGCAAGATGACAAGAGGAGCTATGGTGTTGGCTAAGGGTGTTCAAGTTGGCACTCTATACAAGCTGGATATATGCACAGTACAGTGCAATAGTTCTTTTTATGTACGAAAGAAGAGACCTTTGGATTCTTCATCTTCACAATCAGATCATGCAATGAAGAAGTGTGTTGCAACTACATTCGATGGTCGTGCACTTTGGGTACCTAAGGGTGCTCATTCCATGGAAATGAAGCTTCCTGCAGAGAAGACAATGTTATGGCACCAACAACTTGGTCACATTAGTGAGAAGGGTCTTAGAACGCTAAAAAATAAGAGCCTTGTTGAAGGCCTCGATGATTGTAATCTCAAGTTCAACTTTTGTAAACATTGTGTTTATGGAAAACAACATTGTGTTTCTTTTTACTCTAGTTCTCACAAGTCTTCTGGGGTTTTGGACTATGTTCATTCAGATGTGTTTGGTCCTATGAATATTCCTTCATTATCAAAATCTATATATTTTATTTATTTCATAGATGATTACAATAGGACATTCATTTATTTTCTCAGAAGTAAAGTTGAAGTCTTTAGTTGGTTTGAGGAGTTTAAGGCCTTCGTAGAAAATTAGACTAGCAGAAAGATCAAGTGTTTGAGGACTGACAATGGTGGTGAGTTTTGTTCTGTAGAGTTTGATAAGTTTTGTAAAGAGCACATGATTGAAATACATAAGACAAATCCCTACACTCCACAACAAAATGGAGTTGCTAAGAGGATGAACATAATGTTGATGGAGAGGGCCAAGAGTATGTTGAGTGGTGCTAGCCTTGAGGAAAAGTTTTGGGCTGAAGTCGTAGCCATTGCAAATTATTTTATCAATAAATCTCCTACATCGACGCTTGTTGGAAAGACACCCATGGAGGCATGGTATGGTAAAAATATTTCGATGAGACATCTCTGAGTATTTGGTTGCAAAGATTATGCTCATGTTTTGATTGAGAAGAGGTCAAAGTTGGAGAACAAGGTAGTTAAGTGTATCTTTATCAACTATGGTGTTGGTGTGAAAGGGTACAAAACTTTGGGATCCAAAATCTCAAAAGGTTCTCTACAGCAGAAGTGTGATTTTCAAAGAGATGAAATCTTCCACTATTGAGCTACAACTAGAGAAAGAGGAGAAACAAAATAAAGAGGTAGTTCAAATTCCACCTAATTTGAAGAAATATGAACTAAACATTCCCATTGGACCTAATGATGAGGAGAGCTCAAGCAGCTTAGAAATTTTTGAAGCAGAAGAACCTCAACCTTAGTTGTTGAGGAGGTCTACACGAGTTAGGCGACAACCAGAAAGGTTTGGTTATTCATTATTGGATTCTAGTGCTAACATTGATGAGCCTAGGATTTTTAGAGAGGCTATGGGTATGAGTGATGCAAATTCCTGGATGAAAGTCATGGACGAGGAGATGACTGCATTAAAGAAAAACAAGACTTGGGATCTGGTACCTTTTCCTGTTGGACATAAACCTGTTGGTTGTAAATAGGATTTCAACAAAAAGTGTGGTCCTGTTGGTAACTTTTCCTGTTGGACATAAACCTGTTGGTTGTAAATGGGTTTTCAAGAAAAAGTGTGGTCCAGATGGCAGTGTTGAGAAGCATAAGGCACAGTTGCTCGCTAAGGGGTTTTCATAGGTGGAGGGAATTGATTATGAGGAGATATTCTCTCCTATTGCAAAGCTGACATCTATTTGGTTCTTGTTATCACTTGCAACAACGTATGATTTAGAAGTGGAACAGATGGATGTGAGGACAACGTTCCTTAATGGTGACTTGGAGGAAGAGATTTACATGTCACAGCCAAAACATTTCGTTGAAAGAGGTAAAGAAAATTTGGTTTGCAAAATGAAGAAGTCTCTTTATGGTTTGAAACAGTCTCCTAGAATGTGGTACCAGAAGTTTGATACCTATGTGTTTTCAATGGGATTTCAAAGATCTAAATTTGACCAAATTGTGTGTATTATAAATCTGATAATGGTCGCATTCTCATTATTTTTTTATATGTAGATGATATGTTGTTTATTAGGAATGGTAAAAGTATGATTTTAGATTCGAAGTTTCAGTTGTCAACATAGTTTGAGATGAAAGACCTAGGTTCAGCTAGGTACATTTTGGGAATGGAGATCACGAGAGATAGAGGGAATAGAAAGCTTTGGTTAAGCTAGAGCAAGTATGTGAAATATGTGTCAGAGATATTCAACATGGAAAATTGCAAACAATTAGTTGTTCTTGTGATGTAGGGGATGAAACTTTCTGTGAATGATTTTCCAAAATCTCCTACTGAGATGGAGGACATGACTAGAGTACCATATGTGAGTGCAGTTGGCAGTTTGATGTATGCAATGGTGTGTACGATGCCAAACATTTCCCAAGTAGTGGGAGTCCTTAGCCATTTTATGGCTAATCATAAACAAGTGCATTGGGATACAGTTAAGAGAGTGTTCAAATATTTATGATGTACTTCTAAGTATTCCTTTTGTTTTCATGGTTATCCTACTGGACCTCAAGATTCTATGAGTATTTTTGGATATGTGGATTCAGATTGAGCAAGTGACATTGATAGTAGAAGATCCACTAGTGGTTATGAATTTATGATGTTTGGTGGCGCTATTAGTTAGATGAGTAAGCAACATGTTGTATTCGCATTGTCCACGATAGAAGTAGAGTACATGGCAGCCACTCATTCTTGTAAGGAAGCCATTTGACTTAAGAGATTATGTTCTAATATTGGTTTAGATGTAGGAAAAAATATTATTTATTGTGATAGTCAGATTTTGATTTTCCTAGCAAAGAATCCTACCTTCCACGCTAGAACAAAGCACATCAATTTCAGTATCGTTTTATTCGTGATATGGTAGAATATGGAATGGTGATCTTGGAAAATGTTGACACTTTGGCGAATGTTGCAGATGCGCTAATGAAACCAACAAGCACAGAGAAGTTCAGATGGTGTTCTAATTCCATGGGCCTTGGGGTCCTGAGTAGATAATTTTGTATGACTCTTAGTAGGTCTTCAACAAGTGGGAGAATGTTGGGATTAAGGTGTCTCAACCTTAGAGTCCTAATATTGATTAATTTAATGTATTATACTCAAATTTATTTGTATTATTCAATTTCCTATGATGTCATGTCATAAATTGGGACCCACTAGCTGGGTGGCATCCTTGTTGGAAGTGATTGGATGACACATCATCATCCCAAGTGGACATAGGCATCCCACTTGGAATCTTTGACTTATGGAAGATTCTATGATGTGTCATAAAGAATCTTTGTGCATGGAGAAATTTGGCGCCCAAGTTGGGTTATGACAAGTTGTAAGAGAATCAGATATTTTGGTCAATTATGATGGATTCTCTTACGGATTCTATGATTAATCTTGTGGCATATTTTATGACAGTTGTATGACATCTATCATAGGCTATTATGAGCACATTTTCGGCACCCTAGCTTGGAGAGAGAATATTGCATGTTATGACAGTTGTAAGGGGTGAAGGGAATATCATACATATGTCCAAATGCATGTCTATGGCATGGGATATTGTGCCATGCATATTTGGATGCTCATCATCTTCTAGATGCTTCTCTTGGCTTGTATTCTCAATATATTGTATGCCTTGCATTGTAAAATGCATAATTTGTTTGTAGGTAACGAAGTGCTGTTGAATTCACTCATAACAGGTGTTTGTTTCGAAGCACTTGTTGAAGAAGCTTTGTACTTGGAGCTACATTGTAACCTCTATTTGATTTAATATAGTAGTATTGTACTTTTGGAGGGTGGGGTGTTTTAACCGAAAGGGTTTTCCCCACATATATCTAGTGTTTGTTGTTTATGTGTTCTTGTTGTTCTATAACATTCTTTTTGTGTTTTCTCCTTACTATAATTGTATAAGGTGTTAAAATGATTTTTTTTGTAACTGTTAAAATTATTTTTTTTGTAACTCTCCCCTACTTAGATTAGTGTAGGAAGTTTTTTTTGCTCACCCAACTTCCTTTTACTCTCCCCTTTATTTTCTTACCCTAAGCTAGCAAAACACATGCTTTGTGAGATTTGATGTTATGTACTAGTTGTTGTCAATCAAATTGCACCTGAACGCTTGAATAATTAAATTCAGCAATCTGTTAAAACATGGGAACTATCCTCAGGCTGTGGGTATTCCTATGGAAAAGATAGACCTCTGGATTCTAGGTCGGATTCCTATATGATGATCAATTAGGTACTTGAATGATTTTCTTTGAGAAAAGGGTAAGAAGGACTAAACTGAATGCATGAACTAAAATTATAACCTCGGTGATGCACCTAAATGATGGTAAACTTGCAGAATGATTCACAACTTATACCCTCAGGAAAATTTGTTAACACAATCCAATTTGAGCACTTTGAACACATTAATAATTCATTAAAAGGTTGTATATATTCTTTCCCTATTAAGGAAAACTAAGTTTTCACAAATTAGAGGAAAAAGAAAACAACTTTTGGGCACAATTAACGACCTATGACGGACTGTAATTGTATATATGCATGCATAAACAAGACAAAAATTTGAAGGTTTCGAAAATGAAACTCATCAAAATTGCATTAAATTATTTAAACCATGCAAAACACCTGAAATTGGAAAGGTGAACTGTATTTCAATTAATATCATGAAGGAACACCTCTGCAAAAAATGATAACCTGTAAAGCTGTAAAACTGTATTAAATCTAAAAAAATGTTGAGTTACAAGATAGTCTTCTTTGCTGAAGGAAAAGGTAGAAAACAAGAACTAGAGAAAAAATGACTAAGTCATTTCACTTTATACAATAAGCCTCTCAAAAGGCATGAAGATGAAACTGAAAGTGAAACTCAGTGTAGAAACTGATATCTTCAAAGTGAAATCCGAGCAAAAGCAAAAATCCCTGAAAAGAAGGCTCAAACTCATGCAAAAATGAGTGAACTCAGGTTCCAACTGGTTGTCAACTTGTAACTGATCCTTGGAGCACTCAAACTGAACTGGAAATCTCTGAAAAAGTGGGCCTGAGCATGCGAAAACCTCCTCGTTTGTATCAATCCGCCCATGATAATTGAAACTCTATCTCTGTATTGTGCATGATTAATCTTCAGTTTAATAATCTCTGATTCTCCAGTTCCAACTACATCCTTTGCATGAATTCAAGGACCTTGGAAGCACTTAAGTTATCTCTTCACTTTGATTTGCATGTATAGTTGAATGAAAGTGAAGTATTTCTCAAAATATGCGTTATATCTCCTCTATTTATTATTCTTTTTTTTGCATGATATGATGGACTAATGTAAAGGAAATTTACCTTAATCCTTAATTACAAAGTTTATTATATAAGGACATGCAAATAAAGTGGAATCCTATCTTTTCTTCGAAACTTCAATGATTTGAAGTTGGAATTTTGCAAGCCATAGGTTCTTGTGATCATTAGGTCTTTTGACTTAGGAAATCGTAAACCATGGGAAACAAATAAAACACAATGATTATTTAAAAATCATTTGCAAAAATCATCTCAAATCGACTTAGGGCAGACAAAACCACCGAACCCTAAACATCCACTTTGAAACCTTGATTCTTCTAGAAGCTCTCTACACCTGGCCGCCATGAGAGAACTTGGCTCGAACTGCACCATCCTTCTGCTGTCTTTTGGTGATTTTCATGAAGGAAACTGCAGAGAAATGCGTGGTAAGTCATTTTTTGGGCATTTTTCCATGGTGCGAGTTTTTAATAAGCTTCTACAGTCGCGGCTTCTCATTTCTTCTAATTTATCTCCTTTATGATCTCTGTATTGATGTCTTTACTGCTCTGGCCGCCCTGAGAGAAGAAAGGTTGCAAAAATAGCTTGAATTTTATGGCTATCGACCCCTCTATGAGTTGATTCCGCATTAAGAGACAAGGTAAGTCTGAACCTAAGCCGTTTCATGAATTTTTCACTCCATTTCAGAGATAAATCTTGGCCTAAAAGTTGTAGCTTCATTGTGGTTTTCTTCTGATATATTTCTCTGTGTTGATACTTGTCATGTTTGTAGGTTTTGGCCTGAAGTTTTCTTGTAGTAAAATGATGAAACCCGCGGCTATACTGTGCATTACATTATATTCTCGTGTCTCATTTGGAAGTTTAAATCTGCACATTTTTTGTACACAAACACAAAGAATCTTGACAGAAATTTGTAACTAATATCATGGAGAACTAGCTGGATGAATATTTGTGAACAAAAACCCTCCTCTCCATTCTAGGCTGCACCATTCCATGCTCAATCTGGGTATTGTTTAAAAACATTGTATTTTCATTATTCTTGTATATGAACTCAAAACTCAAGCCATGATTTCAAAGATGAAAACCTAGATGGGCTTTGAGACTTTGTGTAATTTCTATTTTATTTTCCTTAAAATAGGGTATTCCTCCATGATTAAGTCATGGGTTTCAATATATCAGGGTATACATGAAGGTTTTGTTGGTGTCTCCAAAACTGGAGTTTTTTTTTTTAAAATTCTCCATTTGAGCTCCTCTCTGTTGATTCGTGTGACTGTAGCTTGTTTACTTTGAGATTATAAACTCCTATATTTTGAAGAAAACCTGCATGGTTGTTTTGAAACTCCTTTTGTGAAACTATGCACCACTGTATTGTTATTCCCTGAAGGCTGCAATCTGTATTCTGCCTCTGTTTATGTTCTTGATGAATAAATGCCTTAAACACAAATGGAATGTTGAAAAGCTGCCTTATTAAATGTTTTTTGGAAAATCATGTGCAACATATCATGTTAACATGCCTTCCTTGAAACAAAATTCCTTCGTGCCATAATGTAACGACTACATTTGTCTAGTTCTATTCATTTTCATATTTGAATCATGCTACTTTGAAAATATGATTGTATTTTACATACCAATGAGCACTTTTAGTATTCTTGAATGGTCTCTTCTGTTGGTGATCATTTTGACTCAGCTGCTTTCATAATCTTCTCTCCTTGTTCACATGATGCACCTTTATTAGATGAATTATTTGATCCTTCACCTGTAGCTTTTATAATGCACACCTGTAGCTCACTTTGTATTAACATGTTGTGATCATTCTTTTAGTATATAAAGGATCACCTCTGTTGTCTTTATAACAACCTGCTATCTCTATGAACATGTGATCTCGACTGTCATATTGTCATCTTTATGCAAGGAAGCTTTAAATGTGATCCTTTTGACTGTGGCCATGAAATTCCATATGCTAATCATTACTATAATTTGTTTTCATCATATTTCATTGTTGAATATTGTGCCCATGGGACTGTCACTTATGAAAACATAACTCCAGCTTGTTCATAGTTCTATGACTATTTGGTAAGCTGCCACTATTCAGATTGTAATGTAGTTGTCCTTGTCAATCAATATACATGCTCTTTTACCTGCCTTATTGCTGCACTTTTACATATGATATTTGTTTGCTCGTTTACAGTCCATCTTGGTTATGATAAAAACTCCAAAGGGCTACCATCTTACATATTTGTGACTGTACTTGTATGAAGTCTCACTTCAGTCTATGAACTATTGATCAGGCTACTTTCTTCTCATTATCAGTACAGTGTAGAATAGCATCATACATGACTACTTATGAATGTAGATGTTCATTATAGAAGCATTGTTGGATGCTAATGTGGCTATCCTTGCTTATGCAATAATCATTGTCTTTCATGATTGATAATACACTGAAATTATGCTTATGTTATTGTTATGAGCTGGGCTCAACCCTTGTGGGAGCCACATTTCTCACCACTCATAACAATTCATGTTGGTTGAAATTATCTTATTATACCTGTTCCTGCACATTTAAACAAACAAGTTAGCAAAAATAATTGAAGCTGAAAGCTTTCCTCTTAAGTTTTATGCCTTTGAAATCTGAAATCATCTGATGGATGCCTGATTGAATGTAAATTACATTCTTGTTGGTAGCGTAGGCATAAAGTAGAATGTAATTCATCATCGCTTAGAGTACATCTCTAACATCATCTTTTTACAATTTTGCAAGT
This sequence comes from Sequoia sempervirens, assembly GCA_007258455.2. Lineage (NCBI taxonomy): Eukaryota > Viridiplantae > Streptophyta > Pinopsida > Cupressales > Cupressaceae > Sequoia > Sequoia sempervirens. The sequence goes on along the minus strand of VDFB02026522.1, from coordinate 235,170 downwards.
TCATGGAGCGTGAAATTGAGGCTGCAGCAAGGAGACGCAACAACTGAAGACATCAAGCGAAAGTGATTCATCATCATAGGCAATGATGAATTGCTTCTCTTCTTTGTGTTTACGTTATCTTCAGTAGTGTAGCTTATCATTGAATTTTGTATTCATTATTTGATTATCATAATCAAATTCAGTTACTCTCGCGGCTTGTGCGAGATTTTAGTGTTTTTACAAAATGAATAAAAAGCATTATTATGCAAATTTCCAATTTTTTGTTTAATACTTGCACAATAAAACTGTAATTCAGATGCAATATGATCTTTATAATGAACAATGAATACTTTAGCAACAAAACTTGAAATTTTTTGTACCTATCAATGATGAATTCAATTCAACTCTACCTGTTTGAGCTCGTAGTGAAAAATAGGTAACACTAATATTTAAAGATATTCAAAACATTCATTCTAAATTGTTGATGTGGACATAGTTATTACCGTACTAGTTTACCTCCTAGGTCCTATTCACACTAGTTTAGTTAAGTTGACTTAGGGTACACATAGGATACTTATCACTTTCTATCTCATATCATAAGAAAAAGACACTTGTCACAATCTTATGATATCCTATGTCTCATCTTGGCCTATATAACCAAGGGTTTCTCTTTGTAATCTTAATTAATCCATATTATCATTTTATTTGCATTCTTTGATAAGAATACAATGTATTCTTTTCATATTGATCTTCTCATTTATTTATGATTTTCATTGGGCCTTTAGACCTTCGGTGGCTATATCCATAGCCAAATCTTACATAAACATCCAAGCATCATTTAGAATATTATATTGTATAGCATTTAAAAGCAATCAATAGTGACATACTTAGATTTGGTGCACTAAGAGTAGTGAATCTACATACATCATCACAGGAGGCTTGTTTGTTGTCTTCCAACTTTGTACATATTTCCAAGGTTAACCTAAAAGAACTCATGCCCTTGTGATCAAATGACAACCTTTTCAATGTATTTTTATATAATATTGATCATTAGATGAGTAGAAGATGCAAAGTAGAAACATATTATTCGAGTGAGAGACATAGATTTTTTACATTGCATAAAATTGAGTAGACTTAAAGGATGAATACACAATTGCAAACTTGACCCAAAACTACAAATTTGAATCTAAACTAAGTATAGATTCAATCAAGATCTGACATATTGTATAGATAGAAGATCAAACTTTTAAGATAAAATCACAAAACATTCTAAAATCATCTCTCAAAATAATCAATTTCATTAATCATATTAAAACTAAACACTTCTATCTATATATTTATTTTCTTAAATTATTATATTATTAACTATAATTATAATTAATTTAATTCAATTATAATTAATTGATTACATTTATTTAATTAAAATAATTAACCATTAAAAATATATAACAAATCAGCATTAAAAATATATCATTATTTTTTTATATGAAATTTATTAAAGAAGTACTTTGCAGTGATTAAAAAGTTAATTGGAGGGAGTGAGATTTTACCCATATGTAATTAAGTTCTAAGTTAGTATAGTTTGAATTTGGGTGGTACAATATCTTTTATTTTGATCTCATACAAATGTTTGGTTATGATAATGTTTTGTTTCATCTTGTCATAAGATGGATGTAGGTTTGTAAATTTGGATGGATTGTGTTATATAAGATTATGGAGTTGTATTTTTTTTTTATTGTTTACTTCGAGAAAATGATTTAGTTAATTTGATAATTTAATTGAATGTGATTTAGAATATTGTCAATATTATATTATTGTTATTTAATAATGTTATCAAAGTATTTTATGTGAAGGTGTGATATTTGACAAGTATAGGTATTGGGAAATATGTTCACTAAATTTTGATCTATAAAGTGTATCAAATTTATGATTTAATATATGAAGAAATATTTTGTTTGAGTAAATTAATTAAGATAATTAAATTAAAAAGACTAGATAACTAAAACTTCTTGTTTATTTAATTAATTCATAAAACAATATTTATGAAAATTAATTAGCTTTGTTAAAATAAATATTTATTTTTGAAATAGTAATATCAACTTAGAATTGAAATACAATTATATTATTTTAAATAAATGATTGTACAAATTTTCAATTAGAGAATTCAAAAATTAGGATTAGGTAATTATCCTAATTCCTTATTTAATTTAAAATAAAAATATTTTGTTTAAAATTAATTTTGAGAGGGTATTAATATTAAGATAGATTCAAAAAGTAACATTTCATAATAAATATTTTTTTTAAATAAATATGGATAAAGAGAATTGTGTTATGTCATTTTATTTTTATTTTAGTTAAAAGAATAAAATGTTATTTTTCTAAAGTAGGATCTTGCTAATTAAAGTTTGAGTGTCGACGGGAGATATTTTATAAAAGGTAAAAAAAATTGTAGAGTATTTTTTTTAGCATTTACACACTCATAGGGATTTTGGAGAGTTTTGGAGATTCATTTATTTTGGGAATCAAATATTTTTCATATCTCCAAGCTTATTAATAGTGACATGAAAAACTAAGAGAGGAACATATCTCCAAGCCTAGACATATTATGCACCATTAAGGCTTGGTTAATAACCTCATTTAAACAAGTGAACTGGTTATGGGGTTGATTACAAGGGAAACACCACTCATAATCTTGAGCAAGATTATTTGGGATAGGTACTAGCTCTCTATATGAGCTTGCCACATTTGAGTTGTATGCTTGAAAGGGTCTTGGGTTAAGGGGTTGCCTTGGTCCTTGATTATTTGTATGGTAAGGTAGTCTATTTGCTTGATTTGGTTGGCCTTGTGCTTGGTTTTGGGGTTGGTAAGGTCTATAATTTTGGAATTGTTGCTTTTTAAGATTCACCAATTCATTCACAAATGTTTGTAGCAACCCCTTTATCTCTTACAGATCAAAGGATTGAGCTAGGGTATCCTTTTCTTGAATAGGGGCTATTTGTGGCACTTGCATAGGCAAAGTTGGCTATATTTTGGGAAAAATAGGCATTAGAGGTCTTGAGGTAATCTTTCTAGCTTGGATGAGGCTATTCTCAGCTCTTATAGCTATCTCATATGCATCAAGGAGTGTTTTCACCCATATATTGGATCATTACAAAGATGTCACTATTAAAAGCCCTCAAAAAATATAAAAAACAAATGAATCTCCAAGACTCTCCAAAATAAATCCTTATTAATAGACTTCATATCTAGATGTCACTATTTTGCAAATAAATGAATCTACCAAAATGTGTCTAGATGCCACTATTTTGTACCTCTCTCATTCTTCATATCTCCAAGACGGTTGGTTGTGGTGACAAGTTTTCACTCGTTGCAAATAGTGCTAAATGCATTGAAGAGAAAGTTGCAAGGTGGCATAATTTTTGTTTTGTTTGCAATGGGGCCAAATTGACAAAGCCAACACATCTGAGTGAATTGGTTTATGCTAGGAAAGTTCCTATTTTTCACTCCATCATGCTCGATCATTCCAAACTACATTGTTTTGATGTTTTCTCTTAAGATCCCTAAGCACCAAAAAGTGGTGAACTTTGACGAGCTATTTATCAGAAACCATGACAGCTACAAATTTTTGTGTGAACGTATAGGGTCACATAAGGTCCCTCCATAATAAACTCTCTTAGTTTTTCATATCTCCAAGCCATTTGGCCATGGCAACAAATGTTTGCATATTTCAAAAAGCATCAAATGCATTGAAGAGAAAGTTGGAAGGTAGCATATTTTTTGTTCTATTTGTCATGAGGCCAAACAGATATTACCAACATGTCTAGGTGGGTGGTTTATGCTAGGAAAGGTCTTATTTTGTACCCTAGCATGCTCGATCATTCCATACTACATTGTGTCAACGCTTTCTCTTAAGAGCCCTAAGTTCCAAAAGTAACAAACTTTGATGAGCTATTTCTTGAAAACCGTGGCACTTAGAAATGTTATATTTAAAGGTACATGGTCATATACGGTCCCTTTACAATAACCTCTCCCAATTTTTCGTATCTCCAATCCGTTTGGCCATGGTGACAAGTTTTCGCATGTTGCAAAAGCATCAAATGGATTGAACATAAAGTTGCAAGGTAGTATAATTTTTATTTTGTTCATCATGAGGCCAAATTGATAATGCCAACACATCTGAGTGGGTGGGTTTATGCTAGGAAAGGTCCCATTTCACACCCCAATATGCCCAATTGGTCTATACTATATTGTGTCAACACTTTCTCTTCAAAGTCCTAAGTGCTAAAAAGTGGCAAACTTTGATGAGCCATTTCTCAGAAACCATGCCACCTAGAAAAATTATGTCTAAAGGTATAGGTTCACATAGGGCCCCTTCACAATAACCTCTCATTTTTTCATATCTCTAAGCCTATTAATAGGGATTTATTTTGGAGATTCATTTGTTTACATAGCCATGTGATTGTATCTTCGTATTTTATAGGAGATGGGTGGAGGGATGACAACATATTTACCTTGATTACTTGGAAGGGTCTTTGGTTCAACAATAGGTTCATTTATAATAGGCGGAGTAGGAACAACCATGGACCTATCGTTCTTAGGAATGTTGTTGAGAGATAACTCTGTTATGTGCTTTGCCTTGAAATTTTGATGACTTGAAAAAGAAATCTTCATGAGGCTTTATAGGTTTCATAGGTTGAGGCCAAAATAAATCCAATGAAAAATTCTCGTGGGAAGATAAAGGATTAAATCCACTATGATGCATTGTAAATATCTCATTTTCAAAGGGGAACTTTATGCACTTGTGAATAATCAACGAGACAACATTCATGGAGCATAACCATGGGTAGCCTAGCTTCACACAAAATTGGTTCGGTGATGGGGTGATGGAGAATTAAACATCTAATTGCTTTGGTCCAATTTCTAGAGGAAGAGTTATGGAACCAATCGCGGGGCAAGCAAAACCATCACGAGTTTTTATCCATGCTTTCAATTGGTCATAAGAATATTGATAAAGCTCTTGTGAAAATAAGAAATCCTCGATGATCACATTATCTACACACAAAGGATCAATGAGTATTCCTTATAAAAAAAATTCCTTAATACAACCAACAATGTAGAGAGGACCATCAGGTGCGTGTCTAAGTGCATCACTATTGGTAAAAGTAATGTTGGGTAACTCAGTGGTTTGGCCCTTGTGAGGTTGAAAATATATTAGACGAACCATGCAATCTACTTCCCTTTGTTCATTATTTCATCATTCATGTCATCACTCATGTCATCACTCATATCATCAATCTTATAAACATTCATCTCATCAGTCTTAATATCACAAGCTTGCACAAAGTTGGATGAATGGTTGGGCATTGGGTTGGTAAAAATCTAAAAAAATTGGTTATGTGGGGCAACAGATTTATTCCCTTGGTCATTAACACCACCCAAATGGATGTGATTAGAATCGATGAGGTTTTGAACTTGATGTTTAAGGTGCATGCATCATTTTGTATCATGTCCACTTGTGTGATGATATTGACAAAAGTCATTTGGATTGAAGTTTGGAGGTAAAGGTTTGGTTGTTTCCACATGTTTAATAGGAGGGAATCGGATTACGTTCTTACTTAAGAGTTGCAACATGATCGAATGGAGAGTGTTAGGTAACTAGGTGAATTTCCTATCTTTTGGTTTAAATTGGTATGGATTTGGACTTATGGCAGCAACTTGAGGTTCAATGTTGTTGGTTGTTTGAGGAAAAACAAAATTCTTTTTGAATGGTTCATAGTTGTTTTGAGGTATGGGTTCATATTTCTTAGTATGAGACGATGAAGATGCTTCCTCATACTTACTAATCGAATGTTGATAATCATGAAGCATCATACACAAATTTATAAAGGATGGAAATGTCATTAATAGGACCATGTCCCTTATGTCGATTTGTAAGTTGTCAATGAATATTCTTTGGATATCTGTGTCTGGAAGAGTTAGATTAATTCGTGATAATATCAACTGATAGTGGCTTATGAAATCTATAACCTTTTGATTTTGTCATTGTTTGCATCACATTAAATCAGTTATGTTGATCTTAGGACCAATGTTGACTTGGAAATGATTGAGAAAAGCATCAACAAGCTCATTAAATGAGTGGATTAAATTATTCGGAAATGAACAAAACCATTCCATAGCCATGTCTTTCAGTGACCTAGGAAAGATTTTAGCCAGGAGCTTATCCTCAAAGTTGAAGTCACTACAGAAGGCTGTGTATGTCAGTATATGATTATTAGGGTCCCTTTTATGATTATACTTGTTAAGTCAGGGTATCTCTATGTTTTGTGGCATTTGTGCTTTCAATATTTTAAGTGACAATGGGCTCCTTTTGACATATTGTGGTGGTTGTCCATTTTGGTTTTGGTTCAAAGTTGAGATTTATTGTTGGAGTGAGGTTACATTATAAGAAATTCAGTTGATGATGGAATCATTGGTTGACATATTTTGGGAATGTGGTGAACATTGTGGAATTGTGTATGTGCTAGGTGGGTTACTATGTTGCAAATTTATGAGAGGGGATGAAACTTGATGTGTGACATGGGAAGATCCAAAACCATGAGGATTTCCAATGGAAAGGCCTAATGTTGTAGTTATACCAATAATTTGTTGTATTGTAGAAGCAATTGTTGGATTTGTGTATGTAGGAATAGAGGCTATAGTTGTAGGGAGGGAGACTTGACTTCCTCCTTAAATATGAGTGTATCCCATATCTTGCACGCAACTAACCATTGTAGGTACATTGTCATCAACTATATGGGATAGGCTATGGAAAACCTCTAATCCATTATCATCATTAATTAGTTTCCTCATGTTGTCAATTATAGGAACCACTATACCAGCGAAGTATTCAGTACTCACAATTTTTTAAAGTTTTTCTAAGTCTTTATCCTATTTTTCTAGTTTGTCTTCAAGAACATGCACAACCATAGTCTCAACATCTGTAAATATAGGTGTTTGTAAGGTCGTCATTGGTATGGTAACTGTTAGCTTATTTTAATCCTTGGGATTAAAATAAATCTTAAGCATTGTAAGGGCATTTTTGTTAGAGCTAAGTTCAAGTCTCATAATTTGTTAAAAGAAAAAAATGAAAAGATTGAAATATAAAAATTAGGCAGGGTATTATAGAAAAGTTGTACGAAAATCTTTGGGCGCCAATGTTGAAGGAAAAAGTAAAGTTTTCTTTTATTTTTGGAAAGAGACAAGCTTTCTATCACTTATGAAGATAAACTTTAGGGTTTGGGTGTAATGGCATTGAAGGAGTCTTGGAGGATAAGGAAGTTGAGCAAAATTTTCACCATGTTGTAGACATAGAGACATGTTTCAAGGAAGATGGACAAATTCTAGGGGTTGATTTAGTCTTACCCACGTTACATCTACATGTATTTTCATTTGTATTGTCAAGTATTCTCCTCTAGCCTTGCCAAGGTTTCTTAGAAAGGTTTTATTTATTGCAGACTTGTAGATGTTTGTTTGAATATGAATTTGCATCGCTAGGGTGGTCTTCAATAGTGGTTTCCAATCTTGTTAGGGTTGTCATACCACCATTCTCATTGTGACTAAACCCTTAGAAACATATAGGTTGTTATCCCTTTTGTCAATTATTAAGTCCCCCTAAGGTGATATTTTGAAGGTGCTTAGATTCAAAGTTGAGAGCCATAAAGCCATAGTGAATAGTAAGATGCTTTAAAGAGGGTAATGAGGTGATAGTCATAGAAAAATCATAAGGGTATGAGCTATAGGGTAGTTTAAAGAAAAGATTTTTTCAAACCTCAAAACCATGGTCATTAGAAGGGATTTCAAGCTATGGAGGATAGTGAGTCCTTGTAGGAGACAATGATATTCTAGATAAGCATGATAATCACACTAGATACCATTATTAATGAATGATAGATTCAAAAGAGTACATACCTATGATAGTCGTAGAATGCATGAGGAGACAAGGATAACTAAGGTTCAACCTGCAGTTGGAGACCCGAATAGAAATTCTATCCAAAAATAATGGATCAAGATAGCATTGAGGTTGGTCATCAAGAATACAGTGGCATATGTTGGAGACCCTGTTGCTCATAAAATGTTTTAATGAGGATAGATGCACTGTCAAAAGTGTCAAGGTGACAGTGACAAGCTACATATCGATAAGGGTTCAAAAAGTAGGTCATTAAAGCATTTCCAAAAAAGGGTTATAGAATAACCATTAGTCACAATCAGGGTAACCTTTTGCTTTAGTTGGTCAAGCATAAGATAATAAGATCAAAAGAGGAGGCCAATGAACTTTGAGATATTTTCAAGAGATAAATGATACTGAGCAAGGTACAGTCTATCAAACATCAACACAATATGACAATGTTGAAAGACAACATTGATAGAGATTTACAACTTCCAATAGTGACAAAAGGCATAGTACATCAGTGGAAAATCATAACAAAATAAAAATCATTATACCATGATAGTAGATAGATTTTAGTGGATGATGTTTCAATTATAAATTATTGAGGACAAAATTTTAGAAGGTAAGTGGCGTGACATTCATGGGGGAAGAGGACAAGAGCTTTTAGGTTGACTATGATAATGGACAGTGCCTTTACAAAGTGATATGTTAAAAGATATTTCCATGTTAAGGACAATCACTTTGAGACCCAGAAAAGGAGTGACCCAAAGCATACCATGAGAAGGAAAAAAATTAAGGGGCGAGCATTTTTTTTGCCTCCCTCATTAAGGTGAACACTTAAAATAAATAAAAAAGGGTTTCATCAAATGTTGAAGCAAGTGGGTATAGTCTTCAAAGGAAATTGGTTCCTCATATCCATTAGGACCTAACTATATTGCACATGGTGTTTTTTCTTCCATCCTTTTCTTTATTGCTGCCAAAGTTTTTGAATATTTTTCAAACTCAAAGATGGAATGATACTAGGAGTATATATAAGGCATGTCATAGCAATGAATGCCCATGAAGAATGCATTCATAAAGACAATGAGAGTGTTCAACATTGGGGCAGAAATAATTGTAGAAGAGAGTGACAATTCAATAGATCATGTAGAAGGAATGTGTTTGGCAATGAGATTACCTTAAGGAGAAGAATAAAAAGTAGGAGTACAAAGATAAATCAAATTCAAATGTGAAAAGAGGATTTTATGATATACGTTTGAGTTTTATTCAATTTTGCTATGCAAAGTGACAATCCTAAGGATGAGCATCAAAGGCATGTTATTTCAAAACAATGGAAATTGAGATACACTTTGAAAAGATGGTGGATAGATCCTTTCATCATGATAATTGGAAATGGGAAGTGGATATTTCCATAGTTACAACAAGACATAGTGAAGAGTATGGTTGTCCTTAGGAGTTTGAAGACATAATCATTATGTAGAGTACAACATGACAAAGATGGGAAAATAGACTTGAACTCACAAAGGATAGCTCGGTGATTAAAGGGTAGGACCTTGAGGTCAAAAAGGGAGGCCTAGTAGATAGTCATCATCACACAATGTCAAAAGGACAAAGATGTTTCATGGAGTAGTCATCTATGAAACTATTGAAGATAGGTATACAAGATATCAAAACAATCTTGAAGACAGTTAGCTTGGGACAATAAATTCATTTGATCCTGACCCTAAAGTGATATACAATGCTTTTAGAATTGTTATATGAAAAATTTATGAAGCTTTCAAGAGACAATTCAAATAAAAGTATGACTCTCCATTGTTGAGAAATGATAGTGCTTTGTTAAGTTTGTTAATAGTGGAAATGAGTGACAATCCTCTAGCAAAAAATTCTATGGTTAACATTTACAAAGTGTTGTAAAAAGGAAACATGCACATTAGATGAATTAGAATAGGAGGACAGAGCTAAGTATATAGTAACAAGGAACCAAAGGACCATTTATCTGTAAAGGAATCATCACAAGAAGCCTATGCAATAAAATGAACAAGGGTAATCATGGACAATGCTAAGACTAGTTTTCATTAAATATGGAAGTTCTTATAACCCTTAAGAAGGACAAAGGAATTTATGTCTGTGAAAGAAGAAGACAGTACAAGGGTTTGTCAAAGGATTATGAGAGCAATTCACAGTTTTCAAGATTAGAGAAAAGTCCATCCTTAACAGTTCTAGAGGATAGTGATCTTGCACCCACCAAAATATAAATACCTAGTTTTGATGAAGGAAAATACATAAACAAGAAGCAACATATCAAAGGTATATGAAAGGGACAATGAAAGATAATGGTGAAAGAGTGAATACAAAAGGGGTCATAAATGAATGAAATAATTGACTTCAAACCCTAAAAATTTTCCTACGCCCTCTTAAGAGATTTAATCACCTTCAAACAATTTCACATATGCCCTATCATCATGGAACGCGGTATTTTAGGCATTTATAAAGAGGTTTACATAGTTTAATGGTCTCTATGAGAAACAAAATACAACATGCAAGAATCTAGGAGAGAGTTTTGGAGTTGTCAAGGAAAAAGGGATGACTTGGACAAGTGAGGAGATATAGGGGGTAGTTGAAATAGTTTGAAGTCTTTGTAGGAATCTAGGGGTTGAAGGTTCTCCCACTCTCTTCCTCAATGTCTAGTTGGAGCTACAACTTAAAGTCAACATTGAAGACCACTCAGCTAGGTGTCCAAAGATTTTTTGACCCTTTCAAGCAGTTGTGACACATGTCACATGTTGATTACAACTAGTTACTAGGAGTTTGGAAAATATTGTATGCTAAAAGGAACACCTTATTTCTTTTTCAGTTAGTTCTTGCATTTTTTGAAACAACATTGTAACTTGAAAAAGTTCTTTTCTATCAAATATAGCACTGTAACTCAAAACCAGTCTTGGAAGACTGAAGTATCATGTAAAATCTTCACTTTGAAAGCAATATCACTTCATTTTCAGACTATGTTCTATTGTAAGAATACCATTTGATCAATAAATTTAGTTTTCTACCTTCAAAATCCTATTCTATTATGTGCAATTTGGTAATTGATGTTTATTTCTATGATTCCATCGCATGAATCCTTAAATATATGTTTTATTTTTTACACCTTTTAACATAAAAGACATATTTTATGTAGGTTATAGTCTATGTTGATGTGTAAACAACTTCTATCTATGAAGAACACTTCATTTTCTTCCTTTTAGGACTAAAAAATACTTAACCTTTCTATAAAACAATGATACATGAGTATGCTAAAGCTTGAGTTGTGTGAAAATAGTTGAGTCATTGGTTTTTTGTGTGTTAAATAAGCAACATAGGTCTCAATAACAATTTGGTGCATCACACCATTAGGAGATTAGTTTCATTTCATGTATTTTCTATCCTTTTCCTTAGTAACAACAATGTTGTAAGTTAGGATAGGTGAACACTATGTTACACCCCATTGTGTTATTACTTATTACTGTTACCTTGATGAGTTAAAATTATTTAATACATCATTATGTTTTGTATATTTGGATGGAAAATAATGAATGAATGTGTAATTCAATGTGAATGTTTTCAATGCTTTGATAATGCAATGAATATTATGCATTTGAATATAATGTTATCAACTAACTACTATTGTGATGCACTGAGTTGAATGCAGGAAAATAATTAACCCTCTGGAAGAGAGGGGGATTATCACTCAGGAGAAGAACTTGAGCTATCACACACTCACATCCTAAGTTTTTTCAAGTTGAGTTAAGTTAGATGGGAATTGGTAAGTAACCTACAGTCTCATTTTTGGGATGATTTGTAATGGTTTTGGTTTTAGTCTTTGATTGTTCTTGATTTGGAATGTGTGATTCAGTCTTTGTGTTAAGTGTAAGTTCTTTATGTATTCATAATTATATATTAATCAATGAGTATATACATAAAATGTATATATGTATATATGTACATGTTTACGATAACTCATACATGTGAATATATACGTGCATGTGTATAAGTAGGTAGACGTATTTACACATACTCATGTATGGAAATCATATGTGTGAGAATATTGATTGGACATATAGACACACACACACATATATACATTTTGTATATATACCTATCAATGAATATGTAAATATTTGAGTGTATTTTGGATACTAAAATAATGGTATATGTATATAATATATATATCAATATATAGGTATAAGGGTACGTTAATGTATAGACCTATACATACATATCAATATATATTATATATATTTGTTAATATATTTAAATATTGACCAATGATTTTATGTGTGTGTGTATATATATATTATATAATGATACCATTATAATATAGATATATATTAATATATATATAATGTTTGAATACATTTGAAATTTTATAAAGTAAAATTGGCATATATAGCACAATTCATATAATGTTGAAGGAGTTAAAATCCAGCACATAAATTATAATGTATTGTTTTGATTATAGGGAAAAACAGGTTTTGAAGGGACACGAAACCCTTTACAACTGAAGATACAAAATGCTACCAAGAAATATTTTCAAAAGACCACCAGTAGCAACCCAACAACCAAAAAACACAAATGGGTGAGTGTTATACTAAAAGTGAGACAAATAACCACCAACAACACCCAACAACCACAAAACAACAAAATAACCTAAAAGAAACCTACACCCAGCAGGAAACAAAAAGCAAGAAAGAAAAGACCAGACACTAATTCAAGCCACTTTGAGTGTTGGCGACCTCAATCTACTAGTTCCTGTGCCTCTCAACCATATCCAGCAGCTCCTTCTCAACATCAATTTTTTTCTTCCAATTAGCTGGCCCACTGCCACCTTTGTCATCATCCTTAGCAGTTTTTTACCCTTGCCCTTGGCCGCATGCTCTTTCTCCATAAGCTTGGAGAAATAAACCTGATCCTCCTTGAGCTCACTTATTTTCCTGAAAAGGACTTCCAAGGATTCTGCACTATTATTCACAGAGATATGGCATGCCTGCATTAACTTCTTGATATTTGTATTTATGCCTAAAACCTTGGCTTCCAGAGTCACCAATCTTTCATCACATAGAGACTTAAAGTCATGATAGGAACCTTCAAGGTACACCATTTTTTCTATAAGAATGTCTAGCACTGAACCCTTCAGAACATTCTTCATATTTTCTTTTAAACCTATGATCTTTATATTAATCTTATTGAACTCCTGTAGAGTCCATTTGGCCAATTTAAAGGTCCCAGTGGCCCCAGCTCTAACCATATCTAGTAAATCAAACATGGAGGTAGCATCATCATCAAGGTAAGAAAATTCCTCGGAAAGAGGATTTACCTTCAAAGGCTCCTGTTTGGCTTTATTCTTTTCCACATCCTCCTCATCCAGACCCCTAATTTCCTTGTCCTACCCCTCCTTGGGCAAGTCCTACATGGGATAATCCTCAATGGCCGCCGTCTTTTCACCAAAATCCTTATCCTCACTAGCCACATTTGGGTTCTTGGTCGGAACCTCAGAGGCCTTGTTCTTCAAGTTAGTAATACATTTTAACAACCTCCTCGATTTATCAACCAAACCCTTAGCATTACCCTGTGTCCTCACCTCCGAACCACCACCAACAAAAACTTTATGAACAACCACCTCCACAGACTTAGGAGAAGAATCACCCGACCCCACCTCCATGTCCTCACTCTCAGAAAGGGCCAACTGCTTAGTAGTCCTATTACACTTAGCACTAACCACCTTCCTCTTCTTCAAAGACGTAGTCGCAGCCGTGGGAGAAGCATCCTCCTCATCTTCATTCCATTCCTCCTCCTCTGAAAGGGAATTCGAACCTGACGACCTAGACAAATCACTTACAACTTTTTCGTTACCCTTGATGGTCGGAGCAAAGTGAATGAAATTTAAAGAGGATTGTAAAGCACTTCAAAGTTGGGCTAGGGTAAATGATGCATTGTATTTGAAAATTTTGTTGACATTTAATCAACACACATCATAAAGGGCCAAAAGTGAGCAGGGCCATAATATGAGAGTTTAAATGCAAATATGAGTCTATGTGCAGTGTTGGAAAAGCCATGCATAGTTTCAAAGGATAAAATACTTTTTCAAAGCCACGAGTTGGTTGAAACTGGAAAGAGGTCGAATTGCTTTACAATTAGAACACTTGTAGGTGAGCATTCTATGTGTTTGACTCAGTAAAAGAGTCTTTGTTTTTTAGTTAGAAAGAGGAGACTCATCCTTATTGGAGAAGCTAGAAATATATGGATTGTTATGTGTTTGCATACCTGATGTTTGAGCAGACACATATCATTTCATTTGGCTGAGTTGATGCATTTAAAAGGGAAATTAGTTTGGTTGTTAAGTGGTGGCGATGGGAAGAGAAAAGGTTGTAGTTGGGAGAGCTTGTTTGTAGCATTGATTTTCTCATATTTTAGTATAAATAGAGGCAGCTCCTCTACCTTTTATTCACTCATTCATTGTTGATCATTTGTAATTTTGAAGTTCTTTGTTGTAGTTTTTATGTGCAAGTAAGTTGTTGAGTGCTTTAGTGAGGGAAGAGAGATTGCTTTGGGAATTTGTATTAGTTGAGATTTTTGTGAGAAGCTAGAATTTGGAGATAGGTTGAGGTTAGGAGTAGCAAGCGTGATTATAGGAACTGAGCTTGGAAAGCAACATATTCTTTTGGAGCTATAAATACATGCATGTTGATTTTACTACTCTATTCTTTATGTTGAAATTGTATTTGTTTATGAATGAAAGTGTTTGAGAAAATATGATTTCCATGCATGTGAGTTTCTTGAATGAACTTAAGTTATTTCTTATTTTGGATGAGCTTGCTTGAACTTTGGTAAAATCTTGTTTGATGAAACCCTATTGATTGATTGATATATATATATATATATATATATATATTCTCCATGATGGTATTGTGTGGTTATGTTCACTATGTGAACAATACTTAGGTTGTCATAAACCATATATATGATTGTATTAGACTATAAAATATGGGAAATAATATTATCTTGAAGTACTTAAATGAAATGTTAGTTTTGAACATAGATGGTTAACTAGGTTGTTCCTAGGATTAGGATAATTTGTGGATGGGAGTAACCTAGTTGGTCACTTAAGATATGTGTGCATGTATGGTTAACTTGGTTGTTCCTGAGGTTAGGATAATCCGTGGATGGGAGTAACCTAGTTAGTCACATTGTTATGTCATTAAATTTTTGGTTGAATAAATGTTATGTTTGAAAAGAATATGAATGGTCAAATAAAAAATTGAGCTAAGGGGTGGGTGAACATATGACCTATACTAGAAGTACTGAGTGTTGAATACTTTGGCCAAAGTAGTGTAAGTAGTCACTGTTTACACTATTGGTTCACTGTCAGCCAGGTTTGCATACTAAGTTGGGAATGTCATACATTTAGGTTGTAGAAGCAAGTCCATGGTTGTCAAAAAATTGCTTGAGTGATGCTCTCCCTCATACAATTGGTGACCAAAATTTGAGGGTGTATGCCAGCAAGGATATCTAGACCATTTGTATCTTTGTTTCATTAAAGCTCAATGAAGCTATGTATGTATTCATGTATCTCTATCTTTATTGGGAAATTGTAAATGGGAAAATGTTATCATTACATGGGATTATGTAATATGAAATCATTACTTTGGAGTTTGCAATGTTTCTTTTGTAAATGTGATGGAAGTTTGAAATGGGTTTGTTTCAAATATGCATCTTGATATTGAAATTAAAAAAGAAAAAATTTATTTCTATGAATTGCAAGCATATACTATTCACATGTGGGATAAAACATAGGAAAATTCTTTGGGTTAAACATTGGGCATGTTACACACTAAGGGAACCAACACTCTCTCAAGGTTCTTTTCCGTCATATGTGACCCGCAACCTAGAAAAGATCCCATGTTTCACTAGTAGGCTAACTTTTTCAACTCAGCAAGGGTGCATACTTAGTTGATAATAGTAACATCAAGAATATAGTCCAAAATAGGTTGAGTGTTGAAAACACTTGTCATGAAAGAGTTATAATACTCATGATCCATAGCAAACGTAAAACCAATACGAGATTCCATAAGTATATAACTACGACTCACTAAAGTATTGGTAATAGGACACGAGGTCTTGAAACTCATGCAAGTTTCAAAAAACTAAGTGTACCCAAGATGAACACTAAATTATCAAATAAAAATAACACAACACTTAGAATCAAAATTCAGACAACAGAAGTATATTGAGAACACATAAACATAGATCTTATTCAAATTTTAGTCAAAAATATCAAGACATAGGCACCCAGGGCATCTATGTCCTGGACAAGGTGTCTAAAATTTCAAAGTTTGACTATTCAAGGTTTTGTTTAGAATTCTCAAATCTATACTCAAACAGATCTGACAGTAAATTGTTTTCTAGATTTTTCTAATTTTAGAATTGTGAGTTTAACAATGCAAATATACAACAATGTTGAAAGTAAATGGCAGTTTTGAAATGTAGAAACATAATTCAGACAACAAAATCCAATAGAGAACATATAAACAAAGGTCTTATTCAAATTTTAGTCAAAAATATTAGGACATAGGTGCCTAGGGTGTCTATGTCCTAGAAAAAGTGACTGGGATTTCAAAGTTTGATTATGTTTGTTACTATTTAAGGTTACCAATTCTATGCACATATGGTTTTGATAGTGAATATTTTTCTAGATTTTGCTAATTTTATGACTATGGAAATGACATTTATACAAGTGTGTAAATCTGTGAAATATGAATGACAATTTTTGAATGCAATTTTTAGATACAATATGCAATGATTGAGTAATTCCAAGATGCAAAGTCCTAAAAATGATGATTTCATGCAATTTTGAAACAAAACTATGCAACTTTTCACTTTTTTGACCTAAATGAAAGATGTAATTTTAAATACAATGAACAATTTCAAAATTTTATCATCTAATAAATATAAATTGAATGTAGATCTGATCTATGATGATTGAAAGAAACCCTATAATGCAATATGAATGTAATATTTTTATATCTTTTGTGTTGCAAAAATGAAATCCTAAATGAGAAATGCAAAACAATGATATGCAAAACCTAGATCTAGGGTGAATTTTCAGAAGGTATATAATGTTAACAGGTTGGTTTCACCAAAATGAAATGATGGGAAAAGGGAAACTTGTTTGGTTTATTTTCCTTAGGGTTCAACACCTTTCCAAAATTTCATGAAGGGAGTTGGGAAAAGAGGGGTGAGATGTGATGGATTGTAAATGCAAGGATGGAATGAGGGTTTGATGGATTTGCATAAGGTATGGGATTGACTTATAGCCTAATAGGTGAGTCAACCAACCCTTAACGAAATTTTAGAATGTCCTAATGATGAAATGCAATGTTCTAACTAGGCTAATAGTGCAATTTACCATTATGATGCAAATATAGAAAGTACAAATGTTCACAAACAAATTTAGACAACAAAAATTAGCAAAGCAAGACACTATGCACTTGTGATTCAAATTTGGGATAGAAATTGGAGGACATAGATGCCCAGGGCATGAGTGTCCCTGTATGATTTTTCAAATATGTTTTTAGGGTCCCCTGATGTTGGATTTGAGCTTCGTATTTTTGCCTTCAAATTTGTCAAAACACCATCGAATATTTTTGTAACTGAGCTTTTGTAGCTTGACAAAATGTAGGTCTTCAAATGCAACAACGAATAATTTGTCTTCAAACTCCTTTCAATATTCTTCAAACCTGAGATCTGCACATTCACAAAGAGAAGAAATGTTGGGTCATTTTAGGGGCTTGCCTTAGTCAAACCCCGTGTAAGTGTTTCCACTTCCATGATGAAAAATGTCAATGATAAAATGGATAACGAATAGGAAGGAATGATGAATTCACAAAGTGTTGCAACTCACCACCCTTCAATGGCTTCCTTGAAGGAATGAAGTCTACACATCACCTCAAGGTCTTCATCTTGCTTGCTTGAATGATTGAATGATTGAATTATTTGGAGACCTACAAAAGTGTCTGCCTTCACAAAACAGTGATAACATGAACACACATAAACTCACGTAAGATTTTGACATGATGCTAGGATCTTGAATTGCTACAATAATGCTCTAAAATGTTTCTCTTGACTTGTTCAATAGTGCTCTTCATAATAATTGCTCCAATGATTTCCTAGATAGCTCTTGTTAGATCTAAAATGATGCGATAACTAGGTATTTATGGGATTTTATTCAATTTCTCAAAAAATAAATCCCGATAGCTAACTTTAGACACTTGAAATTCAAATATTAAATTGTCGTGCAACCAACATATTTCAATTTAGAGGAAAATAGGAGGAGACTTATTTTCTAGGATAGTTGGTGTCAAGGGCAATGTATTAAATAAATGCAAATGATTCTCGCTTGCAATTCCTCAGAAATTGTCAAAAATGGGCCATAGGATGCATAATTTAGGAAATTAAATACTCAATTAGGTTCATTAAGTTAAGGGGAGACCAAACGTAAGGTGAAATTGTCATGGGTGACAATTTACAACACTACACCCTTTAACAACAACACCATAGCTAATGAAGATACACTTAACTACATTGTTCTCTAATTTAGACTGCATATCCCTAGGCACATAGGCATAGTTCTCACAACCAAAAACATGAAGATGAGAGTTTTAGCCTCCATAGGAGCCTTATCCATGAGAGTTGATCTAGGATACCTATTAATTAGGTAACAAGCAACAGTAATTATTTTTTCCAATAACTTATATTTTGAGCTAACTCCACAAAGCATACTCCTAGCTCTTTCCATTAGTGTCTTATTCATTATTTTTGTATCTCTATTATATTGAGGGGTATATGGAGTTTTCTTATGTCTCGAGTTATCCCATACTTCTTATATAATCCATCAAAGTCTACTAGAAAAACTTATTGGCATTGTTAGTTCTCAAAACCTTAATCTTCCTACTAGCTTGATTTTGGCAAGCTCCTTAAACTCTCTAAAATGACTAAAGACTTCATATTTAATTCTAAGGAAATAAAACCATTTCCTTCTAAATTAGTAATCTATGTAAGATACATAATGGAAATATTTTAAAACTAGAGAAATATTTACATGACCAAAACATTAGAATAAATTAGATCCAACACCCAAAATATTTCTTATAACCCGAGTAAAATTGAATGTGGTTTTATTTAACACATATGCAATGTTCATAGAAGTCAAACTCAAGAGTACAATCATTTAAAACCTATACAATTTTTTTGTAGGGCCCTCAAACCCTTCTCATCTACGTGGCCCATTCATTGGTGTCATAATATTTCCTTCTTTATAGGTGTTAGTTGACAGATTTGTCCTTCTAAAATGAATGTAGAAAATGACTCAAAATGCCCCGAAAGAAGAAAAAATAGCACTAACAGTTGGAGAAATTTCCATTGGATTGACAACTTTCCTTTGAATTTTAGAGGTACAACTCCCTCTTAAGATATGCAATGAATGAAAACTCAGGGTATGCTTTTAAATAGAAAGCAGGAAAGGAACACTAACATTTACCCATAACCATGAAAGTAAATGTGATGAATTGATTCAGAGTGAAGTGAATGTAAACAAATGATACAAAGCCCATTTATTCCACACCCACAATGAGAAATAAGAAAAAGAACGAATAGTGAATTTTCCTTTCAACAGATGAACTATTCTGCATTCAAAGTTCCATAAATAATTGCACATACAGTTTGCTATGACAAAATCAATATTGGAAGAAAATTGCAAGAGCTCAAAGTCTATCGACAATTTAAAGAAACATTTACAAATGCAAAGATCTGAAAATACTTTCTTTATTTCTCCAATATCAAATTATGAGCACAAAGGCTCAACACCCTACACAACCAACCGTACAAAAAGAAAACCCAAATATGCCTTACTTCCCCTATTTCTGGGAATAGCCAAAAAATTCCTACACAATTAACTTGAAGGCCCATATATACATGCACACCAAAACTGTTACATTACAAAAAGTAACGGTCTTGAAAACGACCGACGACAACCATTTTTAGGAAAGATGTTATTATTCTCTGTCACGGAAAGATTCCATGCATGTTGCTAAACAACCGGTGGTGTCAGAACTCTATACAGCTCCAATTGCATTTCCATAACTAAATTGTTGAATTCAGCACATTCCTCTTCTTCTTCCAAAACCCGGATTGCCATGTTGTACTCAACGTAGCTCATTTTCTCCTTCCAGGCCAGTGAACGTAGCTGAGAGATGATGTCGAATTGCTCTTCCTCTAGCCAATTCACATCAGGTTGAAGAATGGGAACAAGTTCATCTTCCCATTCTCTAACATCACCAAGAAGTACCATTTTGAGAAAACTTTGAAATCGAAAAAAACAATGCCACCTTCTCTTACATGCAGTCCTATTTAAATTCAGCGGTGGAAAGTGGTCATTTATTCACTAAGAAAAATGTGTCAAACCGTTTTACCAACTTCCTCATTAAAGAGTTGTCTTTTCAAAGGATTTTTAAAGATTACTTTTTAAAAAAAAATTATCATCTCAAGAAATTGGAGAAGACATTCCTTAAAGGCACCATACACTTCATTAAATGCACTAACACTTTGGAAACAACATATCCCGCCGAAGTCGCCCCATCGCTACAAGCTAGAACCTTGTAACTCTGAGTCAAAAGTTCTAGAGTTTCTAGAACTTTCAATATCCCGACAACACAAAACATCATTTCTAAAAGTTGTAAAAGGTCGGGTGATTTCGAAACATCAAAACTTAGCAACTTGGTTTAGGAATTTAACAAGACCATGACAGCTATAATATTTGTCGAAGCCATGACTTGCACAAGTTTACCATGAAAGGATGAGTTTTAAAACTTGTCTCGAAATAAAATTTCAGGGGGTAACATTGGCTCCGACTGGGAACTGTATTTTCACAAAAAGTGCAGAGAACTTCAGAATCACTAGGGCAGACCAGTCTAAGTCCATTGGGTACAAAGTCAAAATAAGAGCAGGAAGATAGGGGATTTCTTGTAGAAGGGTGGAGGGGAATCGGGCACAAGCCAAAACCACAACTGAAACCAACCCAACAACAAAAAGGAAAAGAAACCTAAAACTCCTAAATGCACTCAGGCTAGGTGCAAAAACTCCAAGTTTCCCCATGGAACTATACAAAGCCATTGACATGTTCAGAAAAATAGATGCCTAAACAAAAGAAATGACTATGCCAATGGAATATTATCATACTTAGCTGCCACTTGATGTTTTGAATAATAGTTATGTGATCTTTGGTATATGAAAATCCTTCAGGCAATATATAGTGACCAAATAACTGCTTCGTATGAAAAGTATATGAATCAAAAAATTCTTCAATGTCCTTATGCATGTTGAGAAACACTTCCTCCTGTATGACTTGAAGTATAGCAACCTCAAGTTCTTGAATGCATCTTTCACGATTTGAATTCATGAATGTATGATGTAAATCCTTTTTAAAATTTGATGGAGCAGTAGATGAAATATTTTCAGAACAAAGAGAATTTGAAATAGGTACCTCTGGACAGCAAGTTGAATTATCATGAAATGTGTTGTCTTCTCGATTTTCACTTGTCTGATCAACATGATTATGCTCCTTTAATATTCCATATTCCTTTGACTCCTCCGATATGATTTCACATGAGCAATAGTTTAGGTCCAAAACTATCTTTTCATCAGGAACATCTTCTATACCCACAACAATCTTTTCTAAATTATCATTATCTGATTTATGGCCTTTTTCTTCTATTTCTCCTTTATGATCATGCATCTTATATGTGCTATTGCAAGAAAACACAATAGGAGCTTCTTCTTCAATACAACCAGAATTTTCATCCTTAGACTTCGATTGCATGTGTACTAAAGGAACATTTTCTCCTTTATCTTCACATGCATTTGCTGCTTCATCAATAGGCATTTCAAGAGAATGTTTTGCTTCCATATCACTGTCCTCTTTTTGCAAGTGTTGTATCGTAGCATGATATTCTTCACCATGTGTATCTTTTTCACAAACGGGGGTCTTTTCATGGCTGCAAGCAAGAAAACATGTATCTTTTCCATCCCTACATTCAATTTCTTGCAAGGTTTTAAGTAAATATGGATGAACCATGTGGGGTTGAAACTACATATTACCATAAAAACTCTTCAAAAAGTCTACTTGCATAGGATCATCAAGTACCTGATTATTTTGTGGTGGAGTTGTGAAAGAAAAGAAATTTTCATCATTGTTGTCATCACTATCATCCTCTCTTCTTGGATGCCAAAACATTTTTCCATATTTAAATCTTTCACGGAGTTTCCAACCTCACTTTTTTTAAATGAGGTACCATTGAAAATACTGAGAAATAAGAATGCATCGATCTTCATTTTTGTTCGATCCCCAGCGGAGTCACCAAAAATCTGTGAGTTGACATATTTTTCCTTCTAATATGAATGTAGAAAATGACTCAAAATGCCCCAAAAGAAGAACAAACAACACTAACAGTTGGAGAAATTTCCATTGGATCAACAAATTTCCTCTGAATTTTAGAGGTACAACTCCCTCTTAATATATGCAATGAATGAAAACTCGGGGTATGCTTTTAACCAGAAAGCAGGAAAGGAACACTAACATTTACCCATAACCATGAAATTAAATGTGACGAATTGATTCAAAGTGAAGTGAATGTAAACAAATGATACAAAGCCCATTTATTCCACACCCACAATGAGAAATAAGAAAAAGAAAGAACAGTGAATTTTCCTTTCAACAGATGAACTATTAAGCATTCAAAGTTCCAAAAATAATTGCACATACAATTTGCTATGACAGAATCAATATTGGAATAAAATTGCAAGAGCTCAAAGTCTATTGACAATTTAAAGAAACATTTACAAATGCAAAGATCACAAAGGCCCAACACCCTACACAACCAACCGTACAAAAAGAAAACCCAAGACTGCCCTTCCCCTATTTTTGGGAATAGCCAAAAGATGCCTACATAATTAACTTGAAGGCCCATATATACATGCACACCAAAACTGTTACATTACAAAAAGTAACGGTCTTGAAAATGACCGACGACAACCGTTTTTAGGAAATACGTTATTATTCTTTGTCACGGAAAGATTCCATGCATGTCGCTAAACAACCGATGGTGTCAGAACTCTATAAAACTCCAATTGCATTTCCATAACTAAATTGTTGAATTCAGCACGTTCCTCTTCTTCTTCCAAAACCTGGATTTCCCTATTGTACTCGACGTAGCTGGTTTTCTCCTTCCAGGCCAGTGAATGTAGCTGAGAGATGATGTCGAATTGCTCTTCCTCTAGCCAATTCACATCAGGTTGAAGAACAGGAACAAGTTCATCTTCCCATTCTCTAACATCACCAGGAAGTACCATTTTGAGAAAACTTTGAAATAGAAAAAAGCGCTGCCACCTTCTCTTACATGCAAACCTATTTAACTTCGACAGCGGAAAGTGGTCATTTATTCGCTAAGAAAAACATGTCAGACCATTTTACCAACTTCCTCATTAAAGAGTTGTCTTTTCAGAGGATTTTTAAAGATTACGTTTAAACTTTTTGTTATCGTCTCGAGAAATTGGAGGAGACATTCCTTAAAGGTGATGTACACTTCATTAAATGCACTGACATTTTTGAAACAACATATCCCGCCTCATCGCCTCGTCGCTACAAGCTAGAACCTTGTAACTATGAGTCTGAAGTTCTGGAGTTTCTAGAACTGCCGATATTCTAACAATAGAAAACATCATTTCTAAAAGTTGTAAAAGGTCGAGTGATTTTGAAACATCAAAACTTAGCGACTTGGTTTGGGAATTTAACAAGACCGCGACAGTTATAATATTTGTCGAAACCACGACTTGCACAATTTTACCATGAAAGGATGAGTTTTAAAACAACTTGTCTCGAAATAAAATTTCAGGGGGTAACAATAGGTAGCTTGGTCTCTAAAGTAAGACCACCTTTAGGTAACCAAAAAGCACAACCATCATAAGCAGATGCAATGATTATCTTTATTGTTAACTCTAACGATTAAGGTGTACATAGTGTTGGTGATTTGAGTTGTAGGTCCCAAATCTCTAAGGTTGGATAGTCTTCCAGGTGCCAAGGGTGTCAAACTTGGAAATAATATCCACAAAAACTATATTCAAGTTGGGCAAGTAAGGACCAACTATTGAGGTGGGTAAGACCACTTTTGGCTTTGATAAACCAAGGGGGTTTCCTTAACGTGTTGAAATATATATATCAATACATAAGTACAACACTTATCATGATACAAACCATACCAACTACGTAGTGCACCCTATTTATATTATCACTTTGTGCCTATATGATGGTTAGAAAAATTTAGGTCAAGCACATTATTAGAGTAGATAATCTACCATATGAGTGTCTAAAAATGTGCTTTATGATAACCCATTATTTTGTAATATGCATTCATACATGACAATTAGAAAATACTAGAAATGATAAAATTAAATGATGTTTATATTGTGATATTGCTATCAAGATTCAACTGTGTAGTTATACGAGTCAAACTCATTGACCCGTGTTTCATGAGTAGTGGTTCACAAGAACCAATCTCTCATGATAATGAATGGTCCACTTAGCACTCATTGCATCTAGGTGATGCTCACAAAGGTGAAGCACTGGGCCTTCCCAAGAGGTCACTCATTCCAATATTACTCCATCTCAAGCGTGCTTAACCACAGAGTTTTCCCCAAGGTTAAGCCCACTTACCATGAAACCCCATTTGCAAAACCTTTAGCAAGTGTTGTGCCTTATGAACCATTCATTATAGAGCCCCTTTTAGCTCATCAATTGATAAATAGGAGGTATTTTCCATTTTTCAAATTGTGATATTGCTATCAGGATTCAATCGTGTAGTTATATGAGTCAAATTCATTGACCCATGTTTCATGAGTAATGGTTCACAAGAACCCATCTCTCGTGATAATGAATGATCCACTTAGCACTCATTGCGTCTAGGTGATGCTCACAGAGGTGAAGCATTGGGCCTTCTCAGGAGGTCACGCATCCCAATACTACTCCAACTCAAGTGTGCTTAACAATAAAGCTTTCCCCAAGTTTAAGCCCACTTAGCTTGCAACCCCATTTACAAAACCTTCAGCAAGTGTTGTGCCTTATGAACCATTCATTATAGAGCCTCTTTTAGCTCATCAATTGATAAGTAGGGGTATTTTCCACAATGTTTCAAATTGTGATATTGCTATCAGGATTCAATCGTGTAGTTATACGAGTCAAACTCATTGACCCATGTTTCATGAGTATTGGTTCACAAGAACCCATCTCTTATGATAATGAATGGTCCACTTAGAACTCATTCCATCTAGGTGATGCTCACAGAGGTGAAGCATTGTACCTTCTTGGGAGGTCACCCATCCCAATACTACTCCAGCTCAAGCATGCTTAACCACAGAGTTTTCTCCAAGGTTAAGCCCACTTAGCTTGCAACTCCATTTGTAAAACCTTCAACAAGTGTTGTCCCTTATGAACCATTCATCGTAGATACCCTTTTAGCTCATTAATTGATAAGTAGGAGGTATTTTCCATAGAGTGTCAAATTGAGAGATTGCTATCAAGATTCAATCGTGTAGTTATACGAGTCAAACTCATTAACCCATGTTTCATGAGAAGTGGTTCACAAGAAAGTATATCTCATGATAATGAATGATCCACTTAGCACTCATTGTATCTAGGTGATGCTCATAGAGGTGAAGCATTGGGCCTTCTCGAGAGGTCACCCATCCTAGTACTACTTCAAATCAAGCACACTTAACCACATATTTTTCCCCAAGGTTAAGCCCACTTAGCTTGCAACACCATTTGCAAAACCTTCAGTAAGTGTTGTGTCTTATGAATCATTCATTATAGAGCCCCTTTTAGCTGGTGATGCTTGTGGACGTCCCAGATGGCACAGCAACATTGCAAACAAAATATTGCTACTTTGTTTCTCCTGAAAGAGAAAGATGATCACAAGGATATCTTAGCTCCCAAGGTCCTGGTAGTTGGTTCTCAACTGTGTTGATGTCCCTCAATGGTCAATGTAACAGTAATATTCAAGGGGCCTGCTGGTGTGAGCTTTTGGACTGTTGTGAGAGCAAACATAAACTTAAAACCTACTCTAACCAGGGTTTTAAAGAAAATGTACAAAGATGGATCAGGGCTTTGGAACAGAAAAGAATGACACTTCATCCGAATTAACCAGACCTCTCACCTTCCAAGGAATTCCTAACTACAACTGTAGAATGGAATTAACTTGTGATTAACACACCGCTTCATCCATTCACAGTGCTGATTTCAACAGCAGATTGCAAGTTACCATTCAAACAAAACATAAAATCAAACTCATTCCTTGAAAGCTTTCAAATCAAATGATCAACTCAAGACTAACACCATTCTAAAACACAACATGAAGTAGATTAAGATTTGGTTGCTTCTACTGTCAGTGAGACAGATAAACAACAATTACAAAGCTGACACAATCACCAGTGTATAGAAAATCCATGACTCCAAGCTGTTCCCATTTACACTAAGAAGACTGAAAGATACATTAGGCTATTCTAGATCTAACTCCTACTCAGGAAGACAAAATAAGCTCCTATTACAAAGAATCAGGATCAGCTTCAATCCCCTCTATTCCTATTCTACTGATTACTAACTAGAAGTTCTAATCTAGAAGTGCTAACACTACAAAGTCCTCACACTAAAAGTTCTAACCATAAAAACTCTCACCTTTACAAAGAGGCAAGAATGCCTTATATACAGAGTGCATCAAAAGAATGCATTGTCCCCCTACATTAGGGTTTACAAAATATCTGCATCTAGGAGAGTCAGCTCTCATATCTTTTGAAAAGAGTCAGTTGTGCATTCAATGCGAATACCTATTGTCCATATCGCTGGAAGGATTTTTGGGAAAGATCTGTAGATCTTTTACTGCTACAACATTAATTCCCCTATCTGTGTGTCCATACTTGAACTCCTTCTGAAATCTGCCTTGAATGTTCAAAATATCATCATTATTGTTGATCTATTTTCGCCAGTGGTCACTACAGTTGTCCCTGTGACTCATAGTTTCTTTCTTCATTTAGCCTTTCTCTATGTTCTGGACCTTTCACACGTTCACCATCTTCTGGAAATGCCATCGGGCCTCCCTATAGGTCCTTGCATTTTGCCCGAGCTGATCCATCGTCACCTATTCTCAGAAGGAGTCCATCTGGTTTGCATTCTATTGGTCTCCTTACACAGGGGCAGTCAATCGATCAAACCGTCGCAGGTCAGCCCTCTTAACTCCTCTTAATTGGTTAGACATTCACCACGCGAGCTTCCCAGGTAGTCAAAAGTGGTCCACCTTGAATCTCATGTCGATGAGACACTCATCGTGTCTTGCCAATGCGATTATCGCTTTTATCAACCATCAGCATAACATATGGCAATCGGCAAGACGTTTCGGTGAGCTACAGAAGTTATACCAAGCTCCCAAAGACCATCGGAAAGACCGCATCCTTTCGCTGAGACCACATGGCGAAGCTTTTGTTTTCTCTTGGAGTCTCCCCGACATCCTCCTTATCGCTGAGACTTATTAGAATCGAGGAGACATTACGTCGAATTTCTCTTCTCTTACCGAGCCCCTCCTTGTTATCGGCGAGACTCCTGAATGTCGGCCAGACCTCTTGGCGCATACCTTTCCTTTCCCTGAAGGGACATCCTGTCAGCGTGACCTCCTTCCTTCACCAAGACCTTATGGCAAAGGTATTACCCTCTTGGAAAGCTCCATCTGTTTCGGTCAGACCTCGCTTTATGTCGGCATGACCTTTGCTTGTCGCCGTGACCTCATAGCGAAGTCCCCTCATTTGCTGGGAGTCCCTATGAATTCCTTTCATTGACCTTCTCGCGCCAGTTTCTATTTTTGTTTCGGTGTGACTTTCTTCCTTCACCAAGACCTTTTGGCGAAGGTATGATCCTTGGCCGAGCTCATCTTATCGGCAGGACCCTTCCCCTTGGGCAAAATTTTTTGTCGAAGGCAACACCTCTTGGAAAACTCGCCCCGCTGCTGCCGAGACTTTTGTATTGGCAAGACCTTTCGCTGATTTCTTTCACTTTCGCCAAGCTTCTCTTTTGTGTCACTGAGACTCTCTTCGGTCGAGGAGATGTCTTATAGAAACCTTATGTCTCGGCGAAAGCCTCCGCATGTGCTTTCTTTGGTCGCCAAGACTTATTAATTCTCTCACCGAAGACCACTGATAGACTCCCCTTGTGGCATGTCGATGTGACTATGAATTCGCCGAGACCATATGCCGAAGAAGATGACTCCCGTCGATGCTACTTTTGTCGCTGTGACCTCACCTCTTCGACCAGACATTATGCCGAAAGTTTTATCCTTCGGCGAACCTTTGATTTCATTTGGGGCCTCCTTGTGCGGTAATCGGTGAGACTTTAGGAAGTCACCAAGACTTCTTCCCGAAGCCAAACCCTCATACCGAAATGTGTTCTATCTATCATCAGTCGGCGAGACATGGAGAAGTTGTCGAGACTTCTTAGCGACATTATCTTGCTTTGCCGATATGCGGACCCTTCCCTGTTGGCAAGACTCATTTTGTTCGGTGAGAGCACATACCGAAGAGAACAACTACCGTCGAAGGGTATGCCTATATGCACTAGTCGGTGAGACCTCCCGGATTCGCTGAGACATCCTACTGCAGAGAAAACCTTTTGCCGATGTATGAATCTTTTTGATGCCGGTCGGAAAGACTTCGAGATTTCGCCAAGACCACCCTCCGAAGGGAAAACTCATGCCAATAGAAAACTCCTTTTTGCCAGGAAGATGACCTTGGTTTTGCCGATAGATGCCTGTATGTAAATTCCACTCACTGTGACATCTCTGGGGTCTTGACGACTATTTCCTTAGCTGATTTCCATGACCAACTAGATTGGGGAATGCATTCCAGCTGAGCTCCCTTGGAAAATATCATCCTGGCACAATTTAATCCTGCACTCAACAAAGAAAACCATAGTAAAGATCATACAGATAGAAGTTAATTAATCAAAAACATTATTGAAATGAATCCCATGTTAGAAATGTGTAGTTAAATTCTCAAACAAAATGATCATACAAACAAGTCGGGTTTCAGGTCGACCCGTGGAATCCAAGCCAGGGAGGAATTTTGGAGAATCCCGAGTCAGGTGGATTCCAGCGGAATAAACATGAAAGCACCCACTAGAAGCTTAATCCAATCATTATCAAACCAGAAACAACATGCGAGATCTTCAAAAATAGCATAAAGAAAACATAAAATGCATCATTATTTATTAACTAGCCTGCTACTCCATATTTCGACACACTTCACCAGATTCCAGGGAAATCCGCGCGGAACGGATTTCCGCGAAGGAGAAAACATTCCAGCAAATCCGGAAAAAATAGGGGACAACGGATTTCAAGAAAATTCGGAAGAGAAAGACAACCGCGAAAAAGAAGACATCGGGAAAATCTGGTCCACATGGTATTCCGCGAAGACCAAAAATACCCAAACAACAGCATTCAGCCAGAGTTCGAGTGAGATCCGGGAAAATCCGAATGGGATGGAAAATCCCAAACTCAGGAGAAAACCCAAAGAACCCCAAGAGCAAAAGCAAAAACCAAAGCCAAAGAAAGGAAAAGAAAGGGGGACCCGTTTTGTTCCAGATCAAAATGGGGTGGTTATGCAGGGCATAACAATTGGCAACTCGGCTGGGAAAATGGTTTAACCATTTTCAAGAATCTGAAGGATTCAGCTACCCAGAACTTCTGGTTCATGAACATCACAACTCCAATTGGGTCAGTTTTAGAAGCAAGGTTGAGCTAGGATCTCAAATGTAAGTCAACAATAGCTACCCCCTGAATCTATGTCTGTGCTTGATTGTGCATCACTCTCTTATGAAGTTTTCTTCATCTTTTGGACAACAAGGTGTAAGATTTGAACTACATGAGTTGATTTTCTTTTAGCTGTCATGCAATGATATCCTGGGCATTACTCTGCTGCTAGTCAAGCGTCCATAGCCCCGACAGAGATACCTCTAGTTTTCTCACAACATTTCTCTACTGCCAGACTAGCGTCCATAGCCCCGGTAGAGATACTGGAATCACCTATTCATATTGAAATCTCTTTTCTCTTTTGATAATTCTTTTCTTTTTCTTTTGAGGTTTCAGATATTTCATTTAATTCCTTTTCAATATGTCAGACTTTTAACATCTGATCTGGGTTGAAAACTACCATGGACCTCATGACAGCACTTGGAAAATCGGATTTTTCACTCAAACCTTACACACTATTACCCTAGGACAAATATACCATTACAAGAGGAGATGATCTTATTGATTTGTGATAGATTCAGAGGGAGATAATGAAGGTTACTTACTTTGCACCTTATTTCAAGACGTTCCACAACTCTTATTGTCAATGGGCATAAGACAAAAGTTTAGGACATAATCACCCAACCAAAAAGTATGAAAATATCTAAACCGTTCTTCTCCAAATGACCAAAGTATGCTTCAGATAACAACCACCATTTTGATTTGGGAAAGAACAGATCAACCCCAAAAGTACAAAACAAAAACAAAGAAAAACAGAAAAGCTATTTACAACAGAAGCAAAAGTAGGATATTTACAAACAAACAAAAAAAACTATCTACAAACAAAAACAAAAAGAACAAGAAAAGGAAAAGGAAAAAGACCAAACAAATGAAAACTAACTAAACCAAAAAACTAACACTAATCTATCCTAATCCTAAACTAACTCAAAAGCCAAGCTTTACAAACACAAAACTATAAAAATTTATACATTGACTTGACTGATTTTTCATTATGTGCAGCAATCTTAACTTACTAGGCACAGTTCTAAGCCTAGCAAATTTATCTTTATACTCTGAAATATAAAGTTTAGAGGCAATAAGTTCATTCTAAGAGCATAAAGCTTGACATATTATCAACTGTGGGTTCTCAATTTTGTCATGATTTACCCATAGACATGTTTTACTATCCCCAATGCCATAATCAAACTGAAAATTATTAAAACATAGAGGATAATGAAAGGACACCACCTGATTCTAAAGATTTTTAGTTACCAATGCAGACTTGTGGTGTATGATCTCCTCCTCACGAGGTCTCAGCTCATGGAACACCACTGAATCAGGGTTCGTCTTGAAGTTAGGATATTCACTCACCAGCATCTTTGTATTCATCTCGGGCACGGAGTCAAAAAATTTCTGAATTTCTTGAGATGAATCCTTACTTTGAACATTCTCTTGCAACATGTCATCCCCTAGGGTTTGAGAATCTGGCTCCAGCTTATCACCATTGGTGTCAGGGGTATTGGCACATGGTGAACAAGGATTTCCTTCAAACTCATTTGAACACACGGAGCCAAAGTCAGGAAAGCACTTTCTGAATTTAAATTCCTGCACCTTATCAGCAAGGACATGCCACTTAGCATCAAATTCATCAGTGTTAAGAACAAATCGGTTAGTGGATACTAAGAAAGGACCTTCCAACAACACATTTGAGCAATCAAAATCAAAATCAAGAAAATACTTCGTTGTCTCATTCTCTTCGTTATGTTGAAGAGTCTCAACTTCTAAGATAACCTCTTGGTTGCTTTCTTGGCATTCCTCTGCTTCATCCAAATGTACCACGTCATGAATTTCCTTAGCGAGCTCTTGATTGATTTGCACATCTGCTTGAATTTCTCCCCTTAGAATTTCATTCTGGAATTTAAGTCCTTGCCTTTGACCACCAGGTTCATTGGCAATCTCATCTTGAAGTGTGTTAACTGCTTCGATCTACCCACTACTTAAATCAGCAGAGTCATCTTCTTGTGTTAACCCATCAAGGTGTATGTCTTCCTCATTCTTATTGGGGGGATATGTACTCCAAGGATCCTCCATAAGTATTCCTTCAATAGTGATCATTTGCTTGAAATACAAATCCATCCTTCCTAGGAAGACATGGCAGTCCATCTGAGAATGTTGATCAGTTCAATGTATCCTACATCCACTTGGCCCAACAAGTTCTGATAGTTTCAGACCTCCCAACTCTTCTAATTTCTCCCTTATTCAATTTTGTGCATGTGGGATATCAATCCAACATGAACCATGTCTCTCTGTCCATCCCTCATCACTCTGATTCTCATCTTGGTCAGAAGAGTTTACCTCATCTCCTTCATAGCCATCGTTAGTACTAGCATTTTCAACAAAGCTAGATTCGATCTTGAGATTTTCATTATGCTCTGGATTTAAATCCATTTCATGCTTTTCACCAAACAAGTCATCAAAGTTATATTCTGGTGAATCAAATGTTTCATCTAGAGCTTCATTGTGATGTAATGGAGTATGCTTTGGAAGATGACTGAAAAGAGATGATATGGTTACAACTTCGTTGAAAAGTGGAGTAGTTAACTCTGTGATTGGATTTTGCAGGGATGAATTGTCCCAGTGGTCTTGTGTGCGAGAACCAAACTAATCTAAGAATAAGATTTCTAACTCCGCCCATGAATAAATAGATTCTGGTGGCAGATAAACATACCATTGTCTTGTTGAACCTTGAAGTGTTCTAATGAACAATTGACATACAACATCCTCATGCTGAACCTGGAGAAAAGAGAGAATACGCCTACAAGTTCTGACATGTTCAAAAGCATTTTTCCCACTGTTAGGGAAAAATAAAGGAAGCCTATCATACAGATGACCAGGGATTTCATGGACAAATCCTGGTATATACAAAGGGCTACCCATTAGAGCTGGGCTCTCCAAAACCTGGCCCACTCCAACTCACAATGATCCACAATTACTCATATTGCCCTCCTTCTAGCGCCAGTTCCTGTTGACGTCCCAGATGGCACAACAAAATTGCAAACAGAATATTGCTACTCTGTTTCTCCTGAAAGAGAAAGATGATCACATGGATATCTTAGCTCCCAAGGTCCTGGTAGTTGGTTCTCAACTGTGTTGATGTCCCTCAGTGTTCAATGTAATAGTAATATTCAAGGGGCCTGCTAGTGTGAGCTTTTGGACTGTTGTGAGAGAAAACATAAACTTAAAACCTACCCTAACCAGGGTTTTAAAGAAATGTAAAAAGATGGATCAGGGCTTTGGAACAGAAAAGAATGACACTTCATCCAAATTAACCAGACCTGTCACCTTCCAAGGAATTCCTAACTACAACTGCAGAATGAAATTAACTTGTGATTAACACACCGCTTCATCCATTCACAGTGTTGATTTCAACAGCAGATTGCAAGTTACCATTCAAACAAAACATAAAATCAAACTCATTCCTTGAAAGCTTTCAAATCAAATGATCAACTCAAGACTAACACCATTCTGAAACACAACATGAAGTAGATTAAGATCTGGTTGCTTCTACTATCAGTGAGACAGATAAACAACAATTACAAAGCTGGCACAATCACCAGTGTACAGAAAATCCATGACTCCAAGTTGTTTCCATTTACACTAAGAAGACTGAAAGATACATTAGGCTATTCTAGATCTAACTCCTACTCAGGAAGACAAAAGAAGCTCCTATTACAAAGAATCAAGATCAGCTTCAATCCCCTCTATTCCTATTCTACTGATTACTAACTAGAAGTTCTAATCTAGAAGTGCTAACACTACAAAGTCCTCACACTAAAAGTTCTAACCATAAAAACTCTCACCTTTACAAAGAGGCAAGAATGCCTTATATACAGAGTGCATCAAAATAATGTGTTGTCCCCCTGCATTAGGGTTTACAAAATATCTGCATCCAGGAGAGTCAGCTCTCAGATCTTTTGAAAAGAGTCAGTTGTGCATTCAATGCGAATACCTGCTGTCCATATTGCTGGAAGGATTTCTAGGAAAGATCTGTAGATCTTTTGCTGCTACAACATTAATTCCCCTGTCTGCGTGTCCATACTAGAACTCCTTCTGAAATTTTCCTTGAATGTTCAGAATATCATCATTAATGTTGATCTATTTTCGCCAGTGGTCACTACAGCTGTCCCTGTGACTCATAGTTTCTTTCTTCATTCGGCCTTTCTCTATGTTCTGGACCTTCCACACATTGACTGTCTTCTGGAAATGCCATCGGGCCTCCCTATAGGTCCTTGCATTTCGCCCGAGCTGATCCATCATCACCTATTCTCAGAAGGAGTCCATCTGGTTTGCATTCTGTTGGTCTCCTTACACAGGGGCGGTCAATCGATCAAACCGTCGCAGGTCAGCCCTCTTAACTCCTCCTGATTGGTTAGACATTCGCCACGCGAGCTTCCCGGGTAGTCAAAAGTGGTCCACCTTGAATCGCATGTCGGTGAGACACTCATCGTGTCTCACTGATGCAATTATCACTTTTATCAACCATCAGCATAACATATGGCAGTCGACAAGACGTTTTGGCAAGCTACAGAAGTTATATCGAGCTCCCAAAGACCATCGGCAAGACCGCATCCTTTCGCTGAGACCACATGGCGAAGCTTTTGTTTTCTCTTGGAGTCTCCCCGACATCCTCCTTATCACTGAGACTTATCATAATCGGGGAGACATTACCCCGAATTTCTCTTCTCTTACCGAGCCCCTCCTTGTTATTGGTGAGACTCTTGAATGTCAGCCAGACCTCTTGGTGCATACCTTTCCTTTCCCCGAAGGGACATCCTATTGGCGTGACCTCCTTCCTTCCCTAAGACCTTATGGTGAAAGTATTACCCTCTTTGCGAGCTCCATCTGTTTCAGTCAGACCTCGCTTTATGTCAGCATGACCTTTGCTTGTCGCCGTGACCTCATAGCGAAGTCCCATCATTTGTTGGGAGTCCCTCCGAATTCCTTTCATTGACCTTCTCGTGCCAGTTTCTATTTTTGTTTCGACGTGACTTTCTTCCTTTGCCAAGACCTTTTGGCGAACGTATGATCCTTGGACGAGCTCATCTTATCGGCAGGACCCTTCCCCTTCGGCAAAAATTTTCGCCGAAGGCAACACCTCTTGGCAAACTCGCCTCGTTGTCACCAAGACTTTTGTATCGGCAAGACCTTTCCCTGATTTCTTTCACTTTCACCGCGCTTCTCTTTTGTGTCGCTGAGACTCTCTTCGGTCGGGGAGATGTCTTATAGATAAGTAGGAGGGTATTTTCCATTGTGTGTCAAATTTTGATATTGCTATTAAGATTCAATCATGTAGTTATATGAGTCAAACTCATCAACCCATGTTTCATGAGTAGTGGTTCACAAGAAGCTATCTCTCATGATAATGAACGGTCCACTTAGCACTCATTGCATCTAGGTGATACTCACAAAATTGAAGCATTGGGCCTTCCCGGGAGGTCACCCATCCCAGTACCACTCTAACTCAAGCGCGCTTAACCATGAAGTTTTTCCGTAGGTTAAGCCTGTTGAAGTGAGCAACCAAGATCTTCAATCTACAATGCCAAATAACCTCCAAAAGAGATAGAGAGAAGCAAAAATGGAAGATGTTATTCCACCAAAAAAAATTGCAATATGATACAATATGCAATAATACTACAATACAATGCAAAATATGCTAGTTATGCCTTACTTATAAAGGCAAGGATGAGAGATAGGATTAGACAAGATCATGACAAGTATCTTAATCCTATCACATGAGACAACTAACTCATAACTAATTTGGATGATGTGAATTCTAGATAAGACAACTAAGACTTCTAGAAGAAAGCTTATATCTTAAGTAAACTTAACATGTGAACTAAGTCCACAAAGTCCCTAGTAAAGAATTAACTAGGTACAAAAATTTATTCACACCAATACCCCCTCTTCAGTGCAACTTAGGGAGGAAAAAATCAATGTAAAGGATGGGTCTTGACAACAAGGCCTGATGAGATACCCATGTACAAGACAAAAAACTCATAAATGAAGAAAAGGAGAAAAACCTTGTGGGAAAAAACTCCTCTCTAAAAGAGAGAAAAGGAAAAAAAAGAAAAATGAAGAAGGAAGGAGGACTCATCAAGACCCCCCAAGGACAAATTCCTTCACCCAAAGTATCAATTGCAACTGAAGATAATGAGGCAATGCCAAAGGTTTAGTGAAGATGTTTGCAGCTTGTTGATTTATAGGAAAATACTCTGAGCTAAGAACACCATCCTAGATGAACTTCCTAATGAAGTGCATGTGGATCTCAATATGCTTCATATGTTGATGCTCCACCGGGTTGCGAGAGATATGAATGAAACTCTGATTGTCACACCAAAGAGTAGTAGGATGAGTGGAAGGGAATCCAAAATCAGTCATCAACTGTCGAAGCCACAAAACCTCCTTACTAGCAAGAACTGCACCTCAATACTCAACCTCTATCAATGATAATGCAATAGCATTCTACTTCTTGCATGACCATGCAATCAGACTAGAACCAAGGAAAAAGACAAAGCCAAAAGTAGACTTTTGATCATTTACATCACCAGCCCAATCTAAGTTAGTGAAGCCCACTATCTGAGATGCACCTAACTTGTAATGAATGCTGAAATGAGTAGTTCCCTAAATGTATCTCAAGATATGTTTGGCGACCTTCCAATGACTCTCATAAGCCTCTTGTGAGAAGCGAGAGACAAGTCCATCCACAAAAGGAATATCAGGACGACTGTGTTAAGTACAAAATACTGCCAACCAACTTTCGATACAAGATAGGATCAACTGTAGGAGTAGTGCAATTGGTAGAAAATATAACACCTGACTGAAATGGAGTTGGGGAAAGCTTGCAATCAGCCATGCCAAATATTTGAAGGAAATCAAGAGCATACTTCTGCTAGAAAATGAAGATCCCCTCAGAAGTTTGATGAACCTAAGTACCAAGGAAGTAATGCAAAAGACCAAAGTCGGTCATATCAAATCACTCCATCAATGCTCATTGTGTATGTTGAATCATGGAAGTAGAACTCCCTGTGAGAATCAAATCATCCATGTAGAGCACAAGTATAAGTAGATCCTCTCCATGTATTTGAGTATAAAATGTGGGATCGAAATGACAATGAGTGTAGTCGGAAGCAAGCAAGAAACTATCCATATTCTCATACCAAGCCCAAGGGGCATGTTTGAGACCATGCAATGGACGTCAAAGCCTACAAACAAGTGAAGAATCCTACACAAAACCTGGTGGCTACTCCATATAGATCTCCTCATGAAAAGACCCATGCAAGAAGGA
The DNA here is from genome assembly GCA_007258455.2 of Sequoia sempervirens. NCBI lineage: Eukaryota > Viridiplantae > Streptophyta > Pinopsida > Cupressales > Cupressaceae > Sequoia > Sequoia sempervirens. Next base: position 198,011 of record VDFB02026522.1, on the reverse strand, counting down.
ACTCTTCACATCCATCTAATACACTAACCATCCCTGTGATGCAACTATAGCAAGGACAAGGTGAATAGAATCCATCTTGGCAATAGGAGCAAAGATCTCGAAATTCTCAATTCCTTCAACCTAAGAAAACCCCTTTGCAACAAGATGAGCCTTGAAATTTTCAATGGAACCATTTGCTACATACTTGGTACGATACACCCACTTGCATAGAACCAACTTTCCTCCATTAGGAAGAGGCACAAGATCCAAAGTATGATTCTTCATTAAAGAAAAATACTCATCAACCATAGCACTATCCCACTCTGGAATACCTGAAGCATCTAAAAACATCTAAGGATCATCTAAAACAACATGACTCAAAATATTGATTCTTGAATTCTGAGAACAAGTGTGGTGATTGTTTGTAGGATCACCAACAAGAGGACCAACCTCCTCAAGAGTAACTCAATCCCATTGTGGCCTAGTGGGTGAATGAGGAGGAGGTGGATCAAGACCATCATCAAAATCTCCCTCAAGTAGAAAAACATCATCAATTGAAGAAGATTGAGTAGGTTGTGATGAATTCCCAAGCCTCACTAATTAATACTCTGAAGAAGGATACATTAGGCTTGTGATGAGATCAAGGCTCCTCAGGAATCATATTCTGCACTACCTTGTGAAGCATACGGTTCTGAATATATTTGGCACAATTGATAGCTTAGGCCCAAAATGTTGGAGCCATGGACCTAGACTAAATCATACAATTTTCCATCTCCTTGAGAATCCTATTATTTCTCTTTGTCACACTATTTTGTTGAGTGTAGGGAACTAATTTCTAATGAAGTATACCATGCTCACTGCAAAAATCTTGAAATTCCTGATTGACATACTCCCCCCCATTATCTGTGCATATCCATCAAAGAGAAAAACCTGAATGCTTCTCCACAAATGTTTTGAAGGTCTTGGAGATGGTGAGAATCTCACTCTTGAGCTTAAAAAAATAGACCCATGTACGTCAGGAAAAATCATCAATGAATGTGAGTACATACTTAGCCCCTAAAAAAGGAGATGGGAATGACATGAGATCACTATGGACTAACTCAAGGGGTGTGATTACACATGAATCTTGACCCTTAGGAAAAGGATCTTGATGTTGCTTGCCAAGAACACAACCTTGATAAACACCATTTGTGCAAGAGATCTTTGGAAGACCAACCACTAAGTTATGTGCTTGCATCCACTGAAGATATTTGTAGTTCAAGTGCCCAAATCTCTCATGCCAAAGCTTGCTCATTAAGTCAACATGAGAAAAAAACATGAACCTGATGAAAACTCGAAGCCATCAAACTGATACAAATGGTTCTCATGATCAACTATCCCTATAGCAATAGCCTTCTCAGGATCCTGTAACTATCTAATAGTTGCATTATGTGGAGTAAACTCAACTGACTTCCCATCTCCAGAATGAAAAATCTAATATATGGAAAGTAGATTCACTGAAATATCAAGAACAAGAAGAACATCCTCAATGCACCCATCTAGCATCTAAACGGAGCTTGTCCCCAAAATTGGAATCTGTGAAGAGTTCCCAACTGCAATATGAGAAGTAAAAGTATGAAAAAAAATGGAATCAAGAAGATCACATGAATTGGTCATGTAATGTTAAGCACTTGAATCAATGATCCAACTATCTGAAGAGGAATGAATGACCCATGTTGAAAGAGCTTTCCCTTTACCCATGGAAGAAGGCTTAGACATTGAAATGATATGCTTCTTCATAGCTTCCTCTAAGGCTTCTAATATCTTAAAACAATGAGCCACGTCATGCCCAATTTTTCCACAAAATTAACAAGGATCTCCTTTCTTTTTCTTGGACTTGGAAGAAGAATCTCCAAAGGTAGAAGAAGAAGATGAAGTGGAATTTTGATTATTCTTTGGCTTCAATTTGGAGGGAGTCTCACTACCTGAAGATGATTATGTCTTGGGTTTCTTCTTATTCTTTTCTTTACCCTTGGATGATTGAACCATTAGAGCATGATTCTTAGAACTAGGTAGTCCATCCAACTGAATCAATTTGGCCTCCTTCCTAGTAAGATGCTCACAAAACAACTCAAAGGTAGGAATTTTATAATCTTTCCCCATGGCACCTGTAGACACCAGAAAATTCTTGATTGATACTAGATATTTGATTTTGACCAAGTAACATCATTTCTTCCTAAATCACTTCAAATTCATCATTTAATTGAATAATCAACATTATTTAATTAAATTCAGCAAATTCGGCTATTAATCAAATAATTAAATTTATTGATTAATTCACCCTTCTTCTAACTAATGCTCATCATATTTAATTAAATCAAATCATTTAATTAAATCTTCTCTTAATCCTCTCATTTGATTAAAAATCAATCAAATCAAATGTCACATCTAATTCAGTCCAATTAATTAATTCTAGATTAATTAATCTTATATCAGCTTTATAATCATCATTATCAAATCCTCTAGCTTTTAACTCATCAAGAGTTAAATCAACCCATGGTCAACTAATCAGGTTGCACATGAAAATAATTTCAATTAATTATTTAAATCATCTATTTTCCCTCACCAAGGCATATTCTGAGGAATATTCCTCTAAACAACCCCTCATTCAATTTCCCTCCAAAAGTTTTCAAAAATCTATCACATCCTCTTACAAATGCAATAAATCCTCTTACAACCTTTAAAATCATCTTACACCAATTTCAAATTCTCAACCAGCAACATTTACTTCTCTTCCATCCCCCTCCACTCACACATTTCCCAAAATGTGCTCCACCCTCATCCAATAGAATTGTGACACTTGACACATTCTCATTGGCTATCAATTTATCCCACATTCACCAATTTACTTCATTCTTCAACCCTTGGCTTCTATAAATAAAGGCATCCTTTTCATAATATGGATCCACAACTTCATGCATTTCCATTATAGTCATTTGAGTTCATAGTTTTTCATCATTTTCAGGCAATTTAGCTAGATTATAGCCATTTTCATACTTAGATCATCTACACTTCATAAAGCTTATCAAAGAGATTGGGAAAGGGCTTCTTTCCACATCAAAGGAGCACCACTGCCCCTATGAGATGGAGGTTTAGCTGATTTTACTTAGATTACATGCTTTCTTTAGTTTAATTTCTTGTTATTTCGTGTTTTCTAGTGATTTTGGTTAAAGAATTTCATAGGGAACATTAGATTTTATTTCTAACATGTTTGACACTTGTTTTGTGATCTCTTGTTAGTTTGTGCAGTTTTAGTGTTCACAACATCCATATTTGAGTAGAAAGTAGAAGAAAACACTTGATAAGGGCCTCTTAACTTAGACATAATCAAGAAGATACATTCATCACTAGATTTATTATGCCCACATCCTCTTAATTGTGACAAAATCAACTTGAATTGTGCAAGGAAATCTTGAATGGAAGGAAATGCATCTAGAGAGAGTGATTGTATATCCACTGGAAGCTGCAAGACTCTGCACATATTACTTTTACCATACAATTCTTCAAGTTTATCCCGAACATTCTTAGGTGTTTTACACTCCGCAAGATGAAACAACAAGTTATCAGATACATGTCATCCAATGAGCCCTTTTGCTTCATCCATTTTATATCTATGGATAAATTTTTCATAATCCCTTGTGAATCGAGGTTTTTTGCATCTAATTTTGGCCATAACCCTTAGATTGTAACAATTGAGTCATTTTTAGCTTCCATGTATGATAATTGTGTGGAGTGAGTGGTTCAATTTTCCTTAGATCCGCCATGAACACCAAAATAAAGAAGACAATGTGGCACGTAAATTGTGTCTTTCACCCCCCCATAATGTATTAAAACTCAATTTGCAACCCCCCAATAAATTACAATGAAGAAATTTTGGAATTTGTACAAGTGACAAGCTCAAATCAATCATTTATAACACATGGTGAGTTTTACAATTTTCAAAAAAAGAGCTTGCCAAAATTTTTTTTAAAAAGGTTACAAATAGATTCCTTGCAATTTTCTAATCAATTTTTTAAAAAGTTTTCCAAATTTTGACTTTGTATGCAAAAGTTATGTCAATTACAAGTAATAAATGCACCTATACCTTTGGGCTGAAAAAACTGGAAAAAATGTCAAAATATGAAAAAATCACTTGCACCACTATGAATTTCGTCGAACCAGCTTTCCGACGATATCTCGTTTGTGAAAAACGGACACCGTGGCGAAAAGATGAATTTTTGAAAAACTGGCTGAAATTAGACCTGTAATGACAACCCCCTGGCAAAATAAAAAATTTCCAAAAATTAAATTCATCTAAAATAGAATTTTTTTATATGAGAATAGGGGTTTTTGGGCCTTCTAAACGCAATGGAAAGGTTTTTTTGGGCTGAAAATGCTCCAATAAAAAGTTGTTTGTAGATCTTAGCTTCAAACCCCCATTTGCCAAAGTTGCAAATGGTGACCAAATCGAGTGAAAAAAAAGCCAAATCTAACTTTCTCAAGCCTCCTGGATGTAATGGGACAGCCAAAAATACTACCACTATATCCAAAAGTGCTGCAATCACTAGATCTCACCAAAATGCATACATGTAATATAGAATTAAAAAATATTTGCAAACCCTTTATGATTCTCAAGATTGTATTGAAATGCAATAGAAGAGCGTACGAGGAATTTACAAGGACATAAAAGAAACTCAAATCACAATAGAAAACTTGATGGTAGAAACTCTCTAATTAAAAAAAGGGGGGCTTTCAAGATTCAAAGCTCTAATACCATGTTGAAGTGAGCAACTAAGATCTTCAATCTGCAACACCAAATAACCTCCACAAGAGATAGAGAGAAGCAATAATGGAAGATATTATTCCACCAAACAAGAATTGTAATTTAATACAATATGCAATAATACTACAGTACAATGCAAAATATGCTAGATATGTCTTGCTTATAAAGGAAAGGATGAGAGATAGGATTAGACAAGATCATGACAAGTGTCTTAATCCTATCATATGAGACAACTAACTCATAACTATCTAGGATGATGTGAAGTCTAGATACGACAACTAAGACTTCTAGAAGAAAGATTATATCCTAATTAAACTTAACATGTGAACTAAGTCCACAAAGTCCCTAGTAAATAATTAACTAGGTACGAAACTTTATTCACACCAACAAAGCCCACTTAGCTTGCAACCCCATTTGTAAAACCTTTAGCAAGTGTTGTGCCTTATGAACCATTCATTATAGAGCCTCTTTGAGCTCATCAATTGATAAGTAGGAGGTGTTTTCCATAGTGTTTGAAATTGTGATATTGCTATCAAGATTCAGCCATGTAGTTATACGAGTCAAACTCATTGACCCATGTTGTATGAGTAGTGGTTCACAAGAACCCATCTCTCATGATAATGAATGGTCCACTTGGAATTCATTACATCTAGGCAATTCTTATAAGGTGAAGCATTGGGCCTTCCCAGGAGGTCACCCATCCCAGTATGACTCTAACTCAAGTGCGCTTAACCATGATAGCAATATAATAATCAAGTTAGTTGACTAATCAATTGTAGTGTAGAATAATGTACTCCTTTACATTTTCACACTTTTTTTGGGCCATCCTAATTAAAATGGACTTAATTATGCCTTAATAATCCCTATTTTACATCTACAAGCCTAATAAATTACATTTTTTGAAGGGGAAACCCAACAATAATTAATGCCAACACATAACACTTTACCTTGAGCAATGTGTACTCTAGGAATAGGGACCTGGAACCCATTCACCCATGGGAAAATGGGTCCTCCCTAGGGCTTTGAACCTAAATTTAAATTATGTTTTTGGAAGTATTTTAACATTTCTAAATTTAAATTTTGATGTCGACTTGTAATGTTTAATTTTTGGGAAATTAAGGATAGATATCTATAAATACAAGGTTATTTTATCAAATCAACTAGAATATTTTAGAGGGAAACTTTCATATAAGAAAATATTATTGTCAAGAACATTGAAGAGCATATTTATGAAGCATTTGTTGCAGCAATCAAGATCAAGATCATCATGTCAAAGTTATCAAGCATCATGCATGTTTTTGGAGCTAACATTGTGATGTAGGTTTCAAAGATTCAAGAAAGCATTCAAGTCATACTTTAAGCATCAATATCCACATCCATTGAATCCATTCCATGCAAGATAAACATCAATATTTTAGATTTCCAAAGTTTTATTCAAAGGGTTTTGTGAGTTGCAACATTGCATTGTTCATTCATCATTCCTTTCACATTTCATTATTTCAATTCAAGGTTTAATTACAAAAATGAGGTTTGACCAAGGCAAACCCCCATTCACCAAAAACAAATAATTTTTCCCTCTTGCATTTGTGTTGTAGATCTTAGGTTGAAGAAAAATTGAAGAGTGAAGATCTCTAAAGTGCAAAATTGCAAAAGTTGCAAAAGTTGTCAAAGTTGTAAGAAAAGTTGTCAAGATCATGAAAGCTCAGATCTCGGATTTATTTTCCGTAATTTTTGAATGAAACTAGTGGGAAGTTGCATCTCAGATCTGTCTTTAGAGGCTCTCAAAAATTCAGCTCAAAAAGTTGTCTCGAGACACTTTGCAACCAAACAGGACACTTAGCAACCAATTTTTGAGGTAATTTTTAAGTGTCTTCCACTCATCTAAAAATATAAAATTGACTGTTTCTGTTAGATCTATGCTTCATCTACATGAATCAAGTCTTAAGTTACAAATTTGAGGTCATTTACTATTTTATTTTCATCTCCCAAAAGCATTGTTTGAACTTTATCCCCGTCCACACACACATAAAGGAAATTACTAGATCTTCCATAGAATTGACTCACCTAAGGGTTGAAATTCAATTCTATCTTGGAGGATCTCATTTCCTAAATGAAATAGAAAATAGGTAGGTTCATTACACCCCATTCTGCCCTTTCTATTTATAGTAAGTTTGGTGAAACATTCCAAATTTAGTATAAAACCACATGTTTTGGACCCCCAACCTATTTTTATATGTTTCATTATGGTGAATATGACATTTTGAACATTCAAATTTATGATTTGAAGATCATCCAAATCCTAGATCTAGGATTTTCATAAGTTTTCTTTGCATCTCATTTAGGGTTGTCAAAATTGCATTAGTTTGCATTGCATATAGGGTTTTAAATTTGCATTTTTGCATTGTTTAAATCTAAAAAATTAAAAAATTTGCATGCATATTACATTAATTTTGCATAGTACTTGAATATTCATGTATGTTCAATCACTCATAGTCAAAAATTGGATCAAAATTGCATTTCAAAAAGTGTCATATATTTCCTCATTTTTCATTAATTCTACTTGCATTAGGTCATCAAATTTTGGAAAATTTTATCACGGAAGTTACAGTTTGACACCTGGAATAGAGAACACATACAACTTAGAAATTGTACTTTTCATTTTTTCAAACCCTGCACAGAGACCCATGCAATGAATGAGTCCTTCAGGGCCTATCAAAACCATCTTTTTAAAGCATTTTTGTGGTTTTTTGCTCTTCCCAAATCTGCTGATAAACCAATGTTTTATTTTGTCAATTTTTGATAATTTTTGTTTTATGCATTAGGTTTAATCATCCATTTAGTGTAGCCATTTTAAATCATTCCAAGATTTATTTTAGTATTAAAAATAATCAAATCTATAGGACAATTGTTTACAGTAATGAAGCATTGCATAAGTTAGATAGATTATCTTTCATTTTTGGCATAATTCTAAAATTTTAACATCTTTTCTTTCCAAATATGCCAAGACAAAGCTCATTAACAAGCATGTTAGTCATTCTTTCAATATCTTTCCTTGTTATGAGAGTCTCTTAGTGCAAGAGAGTGAAAATGTTGACACATTCCTTAATTCCCCATCCCCTAATATCTCTCCTATTTGTGGTAATGATGTGATAAAAGAAGATGCAAACATAGAAAATCATGATAATTATAGTTTCTCTTCTCCCAATACCTCTCCTACTTATGACAAAGGTTTTTGGTGATAGAAGATACACCCATTGAGAGTCATGACAATCTTGAAAACTCCTCTTCTAAAAACTCTCCTACTTGGAAAGATATTATGGAACAAGAGAATGAGATCATTAACACATTTCTTAACATTACCTTACCTAGTCTCCATTCATCTCCCATTTGTAAGAATGTATTTGTGAAAGAGGATGTAATCATGGACAATCATGAAAATCACATTTGTCCTTCTCCTAATATCTCTCCTACTTGTGAAGATGATATTTTGGTGTTAAAAGATCCACTCATTGAGAGTCTTGCTTCTCCCTCTCCTAATGATTCTTTCACTTGGGAATATCTTGTTGAACAAAAGGATGCAATCATTGATAAGCAAGAAAATCATAGTTATTCTTCTCTTGATGCCTCCCCTATTTGTGATGAAGTTACCTTACAAAATCTAACCCTGGAATGTGATGAACACCTTGTTTTCTCCTCTCCTAAAAACTCTCCTACTAGAGACGATGTCATAGTGCAAGAGAATGATAGCATTGATACTTATCTTTCAAACAACAATAATGTGGCTACAGTGTGTGAGAGGTGCAAAGATTTTGGAGTTGTGTGAAAGTTTGAACAGTGGCAAGGAGAGCTTTGGGGCAACAAGAAGAAGCTACAAGAAGAGTCAAGAAAGTCCATTTCTTGTGAAGATTTGATTCTTAAATTGTATTGAATAAATTTTTAATTGTTTCAATGTGAAAGAAACAAGTTTTCATATTTGAATTAAATGGTTTCTCTCTGTTTAACTTTTTTGAATTTTTGAGTATGTTATTTGGCATTGGTTTTTTTCGTTTGCATCAAAAAATTTGGAAGGAATGATGGATTTATAGATTTAGAGGTGAAAACAAGAATGACCAAGATTGATTTAATCGATTTGGAGGATAAATATATGATTTATAATTAAATATGATTAACTATTTGTTAGAAATGAAAGCAACACTACTTCAATGGAAATCTGATTTAAGATAAATTTTTGCAATCTTTGAAGTGTGTATTATCAATGGAGATTGTAACATAAAATATAAACCCACAATACAAAAATATACCAAAAGTAGAATGAAGCACACAACACAGTATTTAATGTGGAGAAAACCCTTTCGGGTAAAAACCTCCACCAAGAAAAGAGGCCAAGTTGTATTATCTTCACAAAAGGAGATTACAAATACATTGACTTCCTCTGTCTTACAACCTTCACTCCAGCAGAACCTGGGTACCTGTAAAACTATTATGAAACAACAAATACATGGAAAATACTTATAGAAAATATCTCCAACAAGGCCTAGGTGTCCAATTTCTCTCTCCCACATGCAAGAATCAAAGTGGCATCAACATGCAATGTACAAGTGTTAAAAAGACCCTTCTAAAGTTGGGTGCCCATATCCATGCATGACAACTTACAGCATCTTATGACATGTCATAACCGTCATAGATACCTCCAACATGCATGCAACCCAAGATGGGCGCTTGGAGCTAAATAAAGCAAATATACAACAACCATATCGGTCATATGTGTCATAGTGTCATAGAATCATATGACAACTTGCAGCTGTCATAGATTCTTTACATGCACCCACTAAACATTATGACGTGTGTCAAACATGCCAAAAATAACTGATTCTCCAAGAGGAAATGCCTAACCTATTTTACCATAAGTTTTTACATTTACCAATAGTAAAAGTCACTTTGCAATTACCGTCGATAACTCCAAAAAAATTTATGGACAGTAAATAACTTTTACCACTGCCGGTGAAACTTGTACAACTCCTTATGGGTAATTACTAATAACAAATAATAAAAGGAATAAATACAATATTGGGATTTACAAGGTTAATGGCACTTTTTCCAAACATTCTCCCACTTGAAATTATACATTGTAAATCAACCCATAGGAAATCAAATGAAAATAATCAGGCACTAGAAATGAGGCCCATGGCCTCTCTGCACCACACGAACTTCTTTGTGCTCACAGGTTTGGTCAATGAAACTGCAACATTCTTCAGAGTGTCTATCTTCTTCAACTCAATCTATCCATTTGTAACCAACTCTCGAACAAATTGATACTATACATTCTTAGTTTGAGCATGATACATAGGATTCTTGGCCAAACAAATAGCACTCTGGCTATCACAACCAATCTGAATGATCTTGTAATCAAATCCAATACCTATACACAGTCTCCTCAACCAAAATGCCTCCTTAGAGACATGAGTAGCAGCCATATACTATGCTTCAATGGTACACAAAGAAAATACAGGCTGCCTCTTACTCATCCAACTCATTGCACCTCCAAACATAGTAAATACATAGCCACTAGTGGACCTTAGACTATCCAAGTCACCTGCCCAATCTGCATCAACAAAACCCTGTATCTCCAAAGATTTATCAGCACTATCAATACTAGAATAAACCAAACAATGATCAGGTGTACCTGCAAGATATTTAAACACCCTCTTTGCATAATTCCAATGTTTTCTACCAAGGTTAGACATAAATCTACTTAAAAACTCCCATTGCTTGTGCAATATTTTGTCTAGTGCAAACCATTGCATATATTAAACTCCCTACAACATTAGCATATGGCACATTAGACATATCCTAAAGATCATCCTCAGTATTTGGACACATATCTAATGAAATCTTAGTACCAATCGGTAAAGGAACTCTAACTCGATTACAACCTTGCATACTAAACCTCCGCAAAATAGTATTCACATACTTACGGTTACCATATTTTCACTTATAGTTCAATCAAGTTGAACTTGTTGATTTTAAACTGAAGAAAGAGGTACATTCAAATCATTCTTACATTACATTCAAATGTATAAATGAAACAAACTAGAAAAGATTACAATTACAGATTATTGCATTCATACATATGCATGTAATAGAAGAAGAATTCAAATCTATCCTTTCTTAACAAAGTAATCTTTATTGAATGTATAAGTGTACATTATCTCACACAACCCGTTAGATTGACTTAACCTATTCAATGCAGATAAGGAAAAGAATATGCATGAATAGGTAAAATAAATGTGCATATAAAGAAGGAAACCATTCATTGCCTGTGAATGATTGGTTCTATTGTGTTATCTTGTCATGTTGTTGTCCCAAGTTGCGTATGTCCTTCCTAGCTCCTGTACTCCTATTTCCTGCATTAAGTCAAAAGAAATGGTGTTAGAGCAATGCTCTAAGCAATGAAAGGTTTCCAACCATACATGAACATGTACCTATGCACATATATATTGATATCCATATGCATTAAACAAGCATGCAAGTCATGAACATCTCAGGAAAACGTTGAAGCCATCAGACACATTCAAAATATGCATTTATTTCACTAATTTGTTTGCCTCATGTGCAAATATAGGAAAAGTAATACTTTTGTTTTCATTCATTTAATATCAGCACGTGGGGTAAAATGTGGATCCCTCAAGGGTTGATCCCAGTGTGCATATGAAGGACAACAGTTTAAAATGATTGTGATTTGTAGATTGACAATGTACAATGTCATAATGGAATTTAAGATTATAATCTATTGAGTTAGCATGTTGTCTAATTTTTTTTCAACATGGCATTGAACTGAGGTAAACTCCCCATGGTTTATTTGTTTAACCATAAATCATCTATGATATTGAGAGTTTTGGTCACTCTCATAGAAGACACATCATCAAACAAGTAAATCATGAAAGATTACTCCCAGTCCAATTACAATCTCAAGAAAACAGGAGTAGTAAAACATAAATGCAAATGCAATAATGGGATTCTATAGTGATAGTCACATAGGTGCTTGGAGCTTTCAAAGATTGCAACATTTAAGAAAAATAGATTATATTAAAGGAACAGTCTTCAAAAAGTGTAAGGATTGTGTTCATAAGCAATGACAAATTTTCATCAGAAATAGCAATGCCTATGAATTAATTCAAGTAAAGGAGAGCAGATATATTCTCACAATGATCTTCAACAAGAAATAATGAAAATATCTTATTGTGATGATATCTACAAAGTCATGTAACTTTTGAAAGATACAAATACATTTTTTATTATGCTAAAATCTGATGTAGTATGTATATGAGAATCTAAAGTGCATATAGATCATGCATATTATAGTGAACATGGAAACTACTTTCAACTGGTAGGCCTATTGATTAAATGTTCTTTCAAATTGAATGTTTTACACAAAAAGCAATACTACCTTCTAGTATGTCAATCATGAGGGAAGCAAAAATACAAATTCATATATATTATGTAAAAGACAGAGCAAGGAAAAAATAGAGGGAAGTTGCCTCAATTGAGAGAGTTTGATTTAAGTTTAAAACACATATAGACATTTAAGTTAAATGGTGTATGTACTGAGAACATAGAATCTGAGCTGAAAGCAAATCATTTGCTTCAAATTCAAATATAATTGATGGGAGAAAACAAGAAATTATCCCAGCTCTAGAAGTTTCTACAGTAACATGAGTCATGTATACATTGGTTGTCTCCTCTACAATCAACAATGTTTTCTAGATTTAGATCAGGAAGGGAAAAATAATAATGCTCCTGACATGACCATAGTCTCAAAATCAAACGCAAATGATGCTCACAAATAGAATATAGAGTCCTCTGAAGCAAATACAAATCTTCTTCAGAATTCTAGAGCTTAATGGTCATATATATATATAAGGGTTTCAAGCTCAAAACAATGGTGGAAACATTGACATTTGAATGGCCATGAAATGTGAAACCCAGAAGGTATATGAACTGCAGAATTAAGAGTAAATCAAAAAAATAGTTCCTGGGTACCTAATGTAATATGTAAATACATAATAATTTGCATGAAATCTTAAAGCTTACAGTGAGAACTCATTATTTGCAAGTTATGTGAAGCAGAGATACTCGAGGGCAAAGAACTTGTTGAAGTTTGTGAGTCCTGGAGAAACTTTCTCTCAAGCTGGAGACTTTCCATACCAAAGCATATAAGTGTCGTAAAATTCACAGTAGATTTATCACACATGATGGTTACAAGGATTTACAGAAAATTAAAATCGATACCCAAAATTGTATATGGCCGCGACCATGGTACATAGGGTTTTTTTCCCAAAAGCAGCCCTAGAAATGTAAAATGAAGCACAATATTTTACTGCAAACATATCTTACCCAACAAAGCCCTGAACTCCCATGGCGACACAATAAGAGTCTAGACCATATGAGTTTGCATTAAAAAAAATGTGCCAAATAGATACTAGAAAATGGAAGAGGATTACATTTACAAAAGAAGAGAAGGAATCACAACTAAGAGACATGGGAAATAAGAAAAATGTGTTTCTCATTTTCACATCAACGAAGCTCGAATATGTAATGTTTCATAGGGAAAATTGAAAGGAAAAGAATGAAATTTGTAACAATCTTACCTCCAAGCTTTCCTTTATTGTTTTGCTTGGAAATTTGTTGAAAATTAACCTTTTCACCATAAAAATCATTCACAATAGCTTCATGGAACCCTCTGATGGTGGCGCCTGTATTTTCCACAAGGCTCGAAGGAAACAAAATGCCTTGTCATTTTTTACATTGTTTTGTTTTTTAGGGTTTAAACCCTAATAAGTGCTTATGTCGATAAAGGTTTTTTTTTTATCTTTTAATTTAAACATTTGCAATGTAAGTCAATGTTATAGAAATTATGTATTCCTTCATATATGGCAAGCCTAAGAGTTCTTCAATATAAAATATTTAACTAAATGATATATTATAAATCATTTAGTTGAATGTTATTTTAATACAAAAATGATGCCATGTAACATGTCTTGTGTATGGTTAAGGAGAGATATATTTGAATTTATGCCTTTGCAAACATGTTCCAAGGATATAGGCATGTTGATTCAGTTTTGAAACACAAGGAGAACATATAGGAGCCTTTACTTTGCTTTTTGGAGCAATTTGGAGCTTTTTGTGGATAGTTTGATGTGTCACCATGTTGGACTTGGTTAAAATTGACCATTTAAACCTTTTGAAGCCTTTTTGGAGAAGAATCAGTTGCTAGATTTTTGGCTTTTTGAAGCCATTTGACCCAAGAAGCTTCTAGTTCCTATTTTGGTGAAATTGTTTGAAGCTTGGCTACTTAGTCATTTTTGGACTCATTTTGTAATTAGTTCTTCTTATGCAATTTTCTAGACTTAGTGACTTTTGAAGTCCTTTGGCATATTTTTGCAGACTTTTGTAACTTAGTCTTTTGGCTTGTATAACAATGGATATCATGGATAAACAATAAAGATAAGTATTTTACCTTCTCAGTTCTTTTGTTCCATTGTGTGCATGTGTTTTGATTAATGAAGTTACTTGTGAATGTTTTCTAATTCCTTGTAATTTTTGTCTCAAACTTAGCACCTTTTGTAGAAATATATGCATATTGCAGGTCATAAGTTGTATCAAAATTTGTGAATACTTCTAGTTGTGAGAGTAATCTTTCCCTCTAAGAGTTTAGCATCTTAAAGATCTTCTTATGAAATACTTATACAAGAAGCATATGAGGTTGATTTGTGTGAGTTGAGCTTTATCATTTGATTAGTTTGTGTTTGTAAGCTGTTCACAAGTCAGTTTAACAGTTAGGTGCATCACCATAGAGATAAATTATTTCAATTTATGTTATCTTTTTACTCTTTACCTCAAAATAATTAGTAGTTTAGGTGAGTACCATAGGAAGTCAGCCTTCTCCGGAGGTTGACCTCTGCTTATAAGTGACCCACAGCTTTAGAGGTCTTCCAATGTTTTTATTGGATTGTTGAATTCTAAATATTCAACAGGGTGCAAATCCAGTAGATAAGAATTTTAGCACGCCCGGTGGGACTGTCGAATCAGATAGTTTAGAAAGAACACATTTTATTGCTGATTTTGATATGCAATTAGCAACTTTCATACTTTAAAGAGGTTGAAATCTGCATATCTGGCGACTCTAGGTCCAAGTTTACTGGTTTCAACAATACCAATTCTAGTTTATTTCAAAAAAAATTGAAGGAAATTTTATTTTTCTGGCTTTCCAGCTTATTGAATGGAGGAGTTTGTCTTCATTTCATGAAAACATGGCTTTTCATCCTCCATTCCATGAAAATCCTACTTATGTGCCCTCTTAACAGCCATATGAGTCAGAATGTATTGTTGATCTTGTCCTTATTAGCTTGCAAATAGTAGATGACCAACAAGTTCAATATGCCATCCACCCACCCACCCTTATTAGTCATGGTTGGTAGCCTTTGCATGCTCATAATCAGCCTCAAGAACACTCCTACCATAATGTATTAGGTCTAATCCAGCAATTTGATCGCATGTTGTGGGAATTGAGCCACAATCTTCACTGTATGAAGATTAATGATATTAGTAGGGATTTCTCACACATGAATAGGGTTTTGGTTAACATCAAGGGGAAAAAAAATCATTATGCAACAACAAGAAATGGCTGAACAGGCCTATTCTTATAATCAGGAGTTAAGGATGCAAAGGATGCAGTTTGTAGAAGGTCTCGAACACGAAATAGCTGCTAAGGAGTGGCAAATGAAGCTTTTTTCAGCTCGGGTACAAGGAAGTCAGGCTTACCTAGAATATCAATGCAAGATGCATGAGGAGGTTCAAAGGAATCAGTTCGAAGAGAGTTTTGAAAGGCAAAGAGTTGCAGTTAAAGAAAAGGAAGTAGAGAAGGCCCACAAGTATGAGTTTCAAATTTTCAAATAGGAAAAATCTTCTGGGTTTTCAAGTGAACCTACTGCTAAGACTTCTACCCTTGAAATTCCAAGTCAGAAAAGCCCATCTTTTCCACCTTGTGAGATTCCTTCACCTATCATACAAACGAAATCATGCTCTAACAGCCAGAAAATAGAAGCAGAGCAGACCCTTGATCAAATTAGCTCATTCCCTATGGAGGAGATTAGAACTCCAAATCTATTACATCTAGCTACGGAGCATTATCGGCTAGCACAAAGAGATCTCCAAACCGAAGAAACTATTCCAGGACAGCATGAAAACATCAAACCAGCTAATGAGTTGTTGATTAATGATGATCAACAAGAAAATAGAGCCTTGGACCATGATGAGGATCATGAAACTGAACCTGATACCATTATCTAAGGTATGAGTTGTGATATTTTTTAACATATTATAGAGGAAGAAGCTAATGTTGAGATTTATGAAGAGGTATGCATAGACATAATTGAACATTTTTGTTCAAAGATTGATGAAAAGGAATCAACTATGTTTGAGGAGGTTGACATTCATGCTGAAATTCAACAACGGGTTCATAGGCTTGAACAAGAAACTTCTCATGAACCTTTTTTTCAAGATATTATTTGGTCAAAGGAGCATCCTTTCTGCTGTACAACAGAGCTTGAAGCTGATTTATCAAATGAAAGCTTGTTTCAGGAGGTTGCTTCAGTAATTGAGCACTTTCCTACCTTCATTAAAGATAAGCAACCTATGTTGGACTATGTTTCTTTGAGTGATAAGGAGGTTTTTGAAGTTAAACAATCTTTTTGTAAGACCCCTCCAAGAGTTGATAGCTTTGATCAGTTATTAGCTACTTTAGTGGAAGAGGATTGTTCACTCACCATGAAGGAGGAGCTTACCTAGCAACTTATTATGCAAGATGAAGGTAATGCTGTTGTTTCTGAGCATTTATATTGTCTTTCAGACTTGGCTATGAAGTAAGACAACCATGTAAAACCAGAAGAAGGAGGGGCAGCCAACAATGAAAGCTCAAGTTTTTTCCTTTCAAGGGGTTGTCCAATTAGATATTTAGCCCAGATGGAGTCCAATGAAGCATCAATAATCAATAATGCACTTACGCATGAAGGTACAGCTAAAAATACCATCAAGAATGTACTTGCAGCTAAACAAGAGTTTGTTCAACTCACTTACCCTCCTTTGAACAACTATATGCATGATCAGTTTAGTAAGGTAAGTGAACTTTTTTTTCTCAATTTCGAAACAGTGCATCATCTTGTTGAATATTTCTTTGTGTCCTATTTCTACTTAGCTCCCATCATGCGTGCAAATCATTGCATATTGCTAAGAAAAGGAAACTATTTTAGTCATCCTGTGAATGGTTTTGTTTGACCAGCTTATGTGCTGGTTTAAGTAGGTTAGAATAGGTTTAGTTGCAACTTTCATTCCCTAAGTGTTGTTTCAACATAGTTAGATAGTTTCCTTTTTGCTCTTTTTTTTTCAATAAATGTCAAGGTGTCATTCACACTATCAAGTCTGAGTTACAATAGTTTTGAATCTATTTCCTAAGTCATGAGCCTAGTTTTCCAAATGACTCCATGCCCAATGGACAAGCCTAGGCAACTGGTCAGAATGTTTAGCAGGAAAACATGCAGCAGATGTCGCCAAAAATGTTACCAGATTTTCACTTATAGTTCAATCAGGTTGAACTTGTTGATTTTAAACTGAAGAAAGAGGTACATTCAAATCATTCTTACATTACATTCAGATGTATAAATGAAACAAACTAGAAAAAATCACAATTACAGATTACTGCATTCATACATATGCATGTAACAGAAGAAGAATTCAAATATTTCCTTTCTTAACAAAGTAATCTTTATTGAATGTATAAGTGTACATTATCTCACACAACCCGTGAGATTGACTTAACCTATTCAATGCAGATAAAGAAAAGAATATACGTGAATAGGTAAAATAAATGTGCATATAAAGAAGGAAACCAGTCATTGCTGTGAATGACTGGTTCTATTGTGTTATCTTGTCCTGCGTATGTCCTTCCTAGCTCCTGTACTCCTATTTCCTGCATTAATTCAAAAGCAATGGTGTTAGAGCAATGCTCTAAGTAATGAAAGGTTTCCAACCATACATGAACATGTACCTATGCACATATATACTGATCTCCATATGCGTTAAACAAACATTTAAGTCATGAACATCTCAGAAAAACATTGAAGCCATCAGACACATTCAAAATATGCATTTATTTCACTAATTTGTTTGCCTCATGTGCAGATATAGGAAAAGTAATATTGTTGTTTTGATTCATTTAATAACAGAATGTGGGGTAAAATGTGGCTCCCTTAAGGGTTGAGCCCAGCGTGCATATGAAGGACAGCAGTTTAAAATGATTGTGATTTGCAGATTGACAATGTACA
Source organism: Sequoia sempervirens (assembly GCA_007258455.2). NCBI lineage: Eukaryota > Viridiplantae > Streptophyta > Pinopsida > Cupressales > Cupressaceae > Sequoia > Sequoia sempervirens. The sequence continues at coordinate 179,852 of VDFB02026522.1, read as the reverse complement.
ATGTCATAATGGAATTCAAGATTATAATATATTGAGTCAGCATGTTGTCTAATTTTTTTTCAGCATGGCATTGAACTGAGGTAAACTCCCCATGGTTTATTTGTTTAACCATATATCATCTGTGATATTGAGATTTTTGGTCACTCTCATAGAAGACACATCATCAAACAAGTAAATCATGAAAGACTACTCCCAGTCCAATTACAATCTCAAGAAAACATGAGTAGTAAAACATAAATGCAAATGCAATAATGGGATTTTGTAGTGACAGTCACATAGGTGCTTGGAGCTTTCAAATATTGCCACATTTAAGAAAAATAGATAATTAAAGGAACAGTCTTCAAAAAGTGTAAGGATTGTGTTCATAAGCAATGACAGATTTTCATCAAAAATAGCAATGCCTATGAATTAATTCAAGTAAAGGAGAGCAGATATATTCTCACAATGATCTTCAACAAAAAATAATGAGAAGATCTTATTGTGATAATATCTACAAAGGCAAGTAACTTTTGAAAGATACCAATGCATTTTTTATTATGCTAAAATCTGATGTAGTATGTATATGAGAATCTAAAGTGCATATAGATCATGCATATTATAGTGAACATGGAAACTACTTTCAACTGGTAGGCCTATTGATTAAATGTTCTTTCAAATTGAATGTTTTACACAAAAAGCAATACTACCTTCTAGTATGTCAATCATGAGGGAAGCAAAAATACAGATTCATATATATTCTGTAAAAGACAGAGCAAGGAAAAACTAGAGGGAAGTTGCCTCAATTGAGAGAGGTTGATTTAAGTTTAAAAGACATATAGACATTTAAGTTAAATGGTGTCTGTACTGAGAACATAGAATCTGAGCTGAAAGCAAATCATTTGCTTCAAATTCAAATATAATTGATGGGAGAAAACAAGAAATTATCCCAGCTCTCGAAGTTTCTACAGTAACATGAGTCATGTATACATTGGTTGTCTCCTCTACAATCAACAATGTTTTCTAGATTTAGATTAGGAAGGGAAAAATAATTATGCTCCTGACATGACCATAGTCTCAAAATCAAATGCAGATGATGCTCACAAATAGAATATAGAGTCCTCTGAAGCAAATACAAATCTTCTTCAGAATTCTAGAGCTTAACTTGCTGAAGTTTGTGAGTCCTGGAGAAACTTTCTCTCAAGCTGGAGACTGTCCATACCAGAGCATATAAGTGTTGTAAAATTCACAGCAAATTTATCACACATGATGGTTACGAGGATTTACAAAAAATTAAAATCTATACCCAAAATTGTATATGGCCCCGACCATGGTACATAGGGTTTTTTTCCCAAAAGCAGCCCCAGAAATGTAAAATGAAGCACAATGTTTTACTGCAAACATATCTTACCCAACAAATCCCTGAACTCCCATGGCGACGCAATAAGAGTCTAGACCATATGAGTTTGCATAAAAAAAATGCCAAATAGATACTAGAAAATGGAAGAGGATTACATTTACAGAAGCAGAGAAGGAATCACAACTAAGAGACAAGGGAAATAAGAAAAACGTGTTTCTCATTTTCACATCAACAGAGCTTGAATATGTAATGTTTCATAGGGAAAATTGAAAGGAAAAGAATTAAATTGTAACTACAATCTTACCTCCAAGTTTTCCTTTATTGTTTTGCTTGGAAATCTGTTGAAAATTCCACCTTTTCACCATAAAAATCATTCACAATAGCTTCATGGAACCCTCTGATGGCGGCGCTTGTATTTTCCACAAGGCTCGAAGGAAACAAAATGCCTTGTCATTTTTTTACGTTGTTTTTTTTTTTAGGGTTTAAACCCTAATAAGTGATTATGTTGATAAAGGTTTTTTTTTATCATTTAATTTAAACATTTGAAATGTAAGTCAATGTTCAAATCAACATTATCAATGAAGATCAGTATAAAACCGCTTTCTCTATTCCACAAGGATTATACCAATGGACGGTACTTCCCTTTGGTATCAAAACAACTCCTTCAATTTTTCAGAAACACATGGATGATATATTTCGAAAGCACTCTGCTTTTATTGCTCCATATATTGATGATATCCTTGTATTCAGTAATGTCCGAAAACTCATCTTGAACACCTCAAGAAATTTCTTGATCTCTGTAAAGAACATGGATTGCTTCTCAATCCTAGCAAGTGCCATTTTTCTCAAACAGAAATTATATTTGTTGGCATCAAACTCCTGGCTCATGGTCAGATGGAAGCTCAGGAACATATTCTCCGCCGCATCAAAGATATGATTGTAACCTGACAAGGAATCCCTCCAACGATTTCTTGGTTTAGTAAATTATATTTCCAGGTTTTATTCTCACATAGCACATGACAGACATCTATTGAATCAGCTACTCAAGAAGGAAGCTCCAGACTGGACAGAACAACATTCTGCTACCATCCAGCAGATTAAGAACTATTGTGAGCAACTACCTCCACTTGCTCTTCCCGGACCTGGTTTCAAAATAGTGGAAATAGATGCCAGTCATCATCACTGGGCTGGAGTTCTCAAAGAGAAACACGGGGATAAAGAGCTCATTGTCAGATATACATCTGGCACCTTCACAGGAGCTCAATTAAATTATCATAGAACACATAAAGAAATTTTTGTTGTGATAAATTCTTTTAAAAAGTTTCAATTATTTATTGTTGACAAACCCTTTCTGTTGAGAACAAATCTACAGCATTTCAAAGGGTTCTTTAAGAAATCCTCCAAAGATCAAACCCTTTTGTGGTCGTCTTGCCCGATGGGCTCAATTCCTGGATATTTTTAATTTTGAACATGAACATATCCCAAGAAAGAAAAACATATTTGCTGACTTTCTCACAAGAGAAGGATTTCAAGAACCGGTTAAAATCCGTCTCATCAGCTCCACTAGCACTAATATATTAGAAGTTCTTGATCCCTTTCAGGTCCCTAATTGGACACTCTTTCAGCAACAACAACATTATCAAAGTGAAATTGCTAAGCATAATTTGGTTCAACACCAAATTCTCAGTTGGTTGCCCCTACAGTCCAACCCAAAGTTTAACTTCTATCGCATCCCCTATGAAGAGGAAGCCAATACTTTATGTTTTCATAATCCTCAACCTTGTGTAATCCTTTACACAATGAAGATGTTCAACATCCTTTGGATGTCTAATATTCTAACATGGTTTTCTCAGTTATTATGGATGCAGGAACATCATCATGGCCAGGTATTTCAATTCCAACTTGATCGCCATTATAATATTCCTCCTTATACCGCCACTCGCAGTATGACTCTTGAACGTCTACTTCAAGACATTGGTCCCCACGGTTTTTACCTCTCTGAAGATCCAGCACATCGTGTCTGGAAATTACCACACAACAACTTTCCATGGTGGATACAAAAGGATCATTCTTGTTCCGATCTTGTTGTTCAACACACCACTAATATTTACTGGCACAATGAAATCACCTATGATGAAGACATCCCAAATGCTCAACCGCAGGACAATGAATTTTCCCAGGGATATAGAAATTATGTATTCCTTCATATATGGAGAGCCTAAGAGTTCTTCAAGGTAAAATATTTAACTAAATGCTATATTATAAATCATTTAGTTGAATGTTATTTTAATACAAAAATGATGCCATGTAACATGTCTTGTGTACAGTTAAGGAGAGATATATTTGAATTTATGCCTTTGCAAACATGTTCCAAGGATATAGGCATGTTGATTCAGTTTTGAAATACAAGAACATATAGGAGCCTTTACTTTGCTTTTTGGAGCAATTTGGAGCTTTTTGTGGATAGTTTGATGTGTCACCATGTTGGACTTGGTTAAAATTGACCATTTCAACCTTTTGAAGCCTTTTTGGAGAAGAATTAGTTGCTAGATTTTTGGATTTTTGAATCCATCCGACCCAAGAAGTTTCCAATTCCTATTTTGGTGCAACTGTTTAAAGCTTGGATACTTAGTCATTTTTGGACTCATTTTGTAATCAGTTCTTCTTATGCAATTTTCTAGACTTAGTGACTTTTGAAGTCCTTTGGCAGATTTTTGTAGACTTTTGTAACTCGGTCTTTTGGCTTGTATAACAGTGGATATCATGGATAAACAATAAAGATAAGTATTTTACCTTCTTAGTTCTTTTGTTCCATTGTGTGCATGTGTTTTGATTAATGAAGTTACTTGTGAATGTTTTCTAATTCCTTGTAATTTATGTCTCAAGCTTAGCACCTTTTGTAGAAATATATGCATATTGCAGGTCATAAGTTGTATCAAAATTTATGGATGCTTCTAGTTGTGAGAGTAATCTTTCCCTCTAAGAGTTTAGCATCTTAAAGATCTTCTTATGAAATACTTATGCAAGAAGCATATGAGGTTGATTTGTGTGAGTTGAGCTTTATCATTTGATTAGTTTGTGCTTGTAAGTTGTTCACAAGTTAGCTTAACAGTTAGGTGCATCACCATAGAGAAATTATTTCAGTTTATGTTATCTTTTTACTCTTTCCCTCAACAGAATCAGTAGTTTAGGTGAGTACCATAGGAAGCCAGCCTTCTCCAGAGGTTGACCTCTACTTATAAGTGACCCATAGCTTTAGAGGTCTTCCAATGTTTTTACTAGATTGTTGAATTCTAAATATTCAACGGGGTGCAAATGCAATAGATAACACTTACTTTGTGATAACCAAAGCTTTTTGTTACCTCTGTCCCTTCTGATCTCCATTCCCAGAATATACTTGGCAGATCCAAGATCCTTCGTATCAAATGCACCTGAAAGTTGGGCTTCAAGCTCACTGATCATATCCATAGTAAATCTAAAAAATAACATGTCATCAACATACAAAATAATAACCAACATAGAATCACCAACACAGTGAATGTAAACACAGTGATCCTCCTTGTTTCTAACAAAATCCAATTTCAAAACAAAAGAACAAAACTTTTAATACAACATTTTGGGGGATTGTTTTAAACCATAAAGAGACCCCTTCAACGTGCAAACCCAATATTCTTTTCCTTTTACCTCAAAACCTGTAGGTTGTTGCATATATATTTCTTCTTCAAGATCTCCATGAAAGAATGCAGTCTTAACATCCATTGGCTCAATCTCCCAATCATAAGATGTAGCAATGGATAAGAGAAATCTTATAAAATTCAATTTAGCAATAAGAGAGACTATCTCACCAAAATCAACTCAATCTCTCTAGGAGTAGCCCTTGGCTACTAGTCTAGCCTTGTACTTATCCAATGAACCATCTACTCCAAACTTCTTCTTGAAGACCCACTTACATCCTATGGCCTTTCTTCCTTTGTAAAAATGAACAAGATCCCAGGTGTTATTAGAGTCTAAGGCCATCATCTCCTCCTGCATGGCTAACTGCCAAGACTCACTATCTTCTATAGAAATAGCTTCCTTGTAGGATCTAGGTTCATCGTTAGTACTCAATAAAGTATATGCACAACGGAAATATGGTGGGCTATACCTATCAACAAGATTTTGTTGTCTTGTGTATCTCCTCAAGGGTGGAGTAAGAGACTCAACTGGTTGTTCTGCATGATCATCTGTACCAAATTCTCCTGTAACAAAAAAATTATCCTCATCAGAACTACTTGAATCTTCTTCTTCTTCCTCACCCCCAATCCATCATTTTGTTCTTCTCGAGGTGCATCTCAATACTCTAACTCAAAGTGCACTCTCTTTCCCTTTTCTTCTTTTTCTTTTAGTTGTTCTGATTCAAAAATAGCTCTAAGTTCCTTGAAAAAAAACTCTAGAAACGATAATCTTGCAGGTTAGTGGATTCCAAAGCTTATAACCTTTAACATTATCACCATATCCAATGAATCCACATTTTTATACTTTTGGATCCAACTTAGATTGCTTTTCCTTAGGCACATGAACAAAAGCCTCACAGCCAAAAATCCTTAAATGTGAAACGGAAGGTTTCTTACTTGTCCACACTTCATAAGGAGTCGAATCAAGAGCCTTACAAGGGGATCTATTTATCAAGTAGCTAGAAATACACACAACCTCTACCCAAAAGCATTTATCCAACTGTGAATCACTCAACATACTTTGGGCTCTTTCCATAATCGTTCAGTTCATCCTTTCTGTAACACCATTCTGTTGTGGTGTATACAGAGTTGTCTTTTATCTGATTATACCTGCATGCTTGCAAAAATCATCAAATTCCTTAGAGAAATATTCCCCTCCATTGTCAGATCTTAATATTTTAATCTTTAAACCTGATTAGTTCTCTACTAAGACTTTGAATTCCTTAAACTTAGTGAAAACTTCATATTTATGTTTCATAAAATAAATCCATGTAAATATGGATACCTCATCAATGAAGGTAACAAAATAATGGGATTTTTGATAGATTCAATATCCATAGTCCCAAACACATCTATATGAATAATTTCTAACGCATCTTTTGCTCTATTGCTTCCTAAAGGAAAACATTTTCTGTTTTGTTTACCAAACATATAATGTTCATAGAAATCAAAGTCCTCATCAGAATAGGAGAAACCTTCCAACAAATTTTTATTCTTATATTTTTTAATACATTATTACTTGTATGGCCCAATCTACGGTGCCACAACATACATTCATTTTTAGTACTAGCCTCAGATACATAGGAGGCATTACAAACTATAGTGGCTTCAAGCTTGAACAGGTTTCCCAATCTCTTCCCCTTCACTACCACCAGTTTCTCCTCACTAATCTGCAACCATGCTTGTCAAAAGTTACATGCATTCCCAAATCATTCAACTTTGAAACAGAAATCAGATTTCTAGCTAATCCAAGAACATGTTAAACTGTAGGGAGCATTTTAATCTTCCCATCACTAAAACACAACAATACCTTGCCTTTCCCAACAATCGGATATGAAGAGTTGTCTCCAAGGTATGTATTACCTCCATCATATTTATCATATGTGGAGAACCATTCTTTATGCAGGGTCATATGGAATGAGCATCCTAAGTCAACCAACCAGTGATCATTAGAAACAACATTACAAGAAGAAATTAAAACATCTTCACCTGCATTCGAGGGCTTATCAGAAGCATTCTCCCTCTTGGGGTTTTTGTACTCCTTATTTACATGTCCCCTTTTACTGCAATTCCAACACTTAACTTTGTTCTTCTTTCCAAGAGTCTTAGAACATCCCTTGGACTTTTCCTTAGCCCCTTTCTGATCTCCTTTCGTTCCCCTTTCCTTAGACCTTCCCTTGACACTGAGAGCATTCCCTGAACTATCCATACTCTTATTCCTCAGTTCTTGTGCCAATAAAACTGCAACAAGGGCATCCACCTTCAAATTTGTGAGGTTAGCAGTGATAGCAAGAATAACATTCTCCCATGACTCAGGTAAAGAAAAAAGAAGCAAGATACATTTATCTTCCTCATCTACTTCAACATCTACTGAAGCAAGCTGACTCATCAACAAGTTAAAAGAATTTAAATGTCCTGCAAGCGACTCACCCTCTTTCATTATCAAAGAAAATAACTTTCATTTTAAATAAATTTTATTTACCATACTCTTGGCTTGGTAGATCTCACCCAAATGATTCCACAATTTATGTGTAGTCTCTTTTTTTGCAACATTCAACAAGACATAGTCAAAAAGACACAATTGGATTGTACCCCGTTGCCTTTTTATCCAATCTATCCCACTTATCTTGAGAGACATCATTGCATTTCTTCTCCCTTTTAACAACCAACCATTGGTTTCTTTCTTCCAACAAATCCTCCATTTTCAGCTTCCACAATTCATACCTCATGTCGTTGAACTTTTCAATGTTCAAGCGAGAGGTTGATGCAATGGTGGATGCAACCATAATTTCAACACAAGATCTGCAAAACAAATACAACCAAATCTCCCACTGTAGCTACAACTTCCACACTACCACCCAAGAGTCAATGTTGGTCAGGCTCTGATACCAAATGTTAGAAATGAAAGCAACACTACTTCAATGGAAACCTAATTTAAGATAAATTTGTGCAATCTTTTAAGTGTGTATTATCAATGGATATTGTAACATAAAATATAAACCCATAATCCAAAAATATACCAGAAGAAAAATGAAGCACACAACACAGTATTTAACATGGAGAAAACCCTTTCGGGTAAAAAAATCCACCAAGAAAAGAGACCAAGTTGTATTATCTTCACAAAAGGAGATTACAAATACATTCACTTCCTCTGTCTTTCAACCGTCACTCCAGCAAAACCTGGGTACCTGTAAAAATATTATGCAGCAACAAATACATGGAAAATACTTATAGAAAATGTCTCCAATAAGGCCTCGGCGTCCACTTTATCTCTCCCACATGCAAGCATCAAAGTGGCATCAACATGCAATGTACAAGTGTCAAAAATATCCTTCCAAAGTTGGGCGCCCATATCCATGCATGGAAACTTACAGCATCTTATGACATGCCATAATCGTCATGGATACCTCCAACATGCATGCAACCCAAGATAGGTGCCTAGGGCTAAATAGAGAAAATATACAACCATATTCATCATATGCGTCATAGTGTCATAGAATCTTATGACAACTTGCAACTGTCACAGATTTTGTACATGCACCCACTAAACATTATGACATGTGTCATACATGCCAAAAATAACTGATTCTCCAAGAGGAAATGCCTAACCTCTTTTACCATAAGTTTTTACATTTACCAGCAATAAAATTCACTCTGTAATTATTACCAGTAACTCTAAAACTTATCATGGACAATAAATTTAATTTTTACCACTATTGGTGAAACTTATACAACTCCTTATGGGTAATTACTAATAACAAATAATAAAAGGAATAAATACAATATTGGGATTTATAGGGTTAATGGCAACTTATCCAAACACTATTCAACTCAATTGAGTGATCAATGAACTCGCTTGATTGATGAGTCAACTAATTTGATTGGGAGTTAACTTGATCAACAAATTAGTTAATTTGATTGATGAGTGAAAGATGGAATTGACTTAATTGACATGAGTGAAATGTGAGATTGAATTATTTTTTAGTTGACTTTAGTACAACTGCAGGTGGAAACCATGTCTTATCATCAAAGGCTTAATCATTTATGTGCTTCTAACAAACCTTGACCACATCCTTATTGTAATGGTAAAGTGTGAGAGTCCATCTCCTATCTATATACACTACTTTTGGCTATTAATGGTGTTTTAGATCATGCATGAAGTTAGGTACGGATTTTTGTTTGAATATTGGAGTTTTGAGACTTTGCATGCCAAAGGGTGATGAGAAAAAATACCCTAAAATTCTGACAAGCATGTCGATATGAGAAACTTTGAAATCTAAAAAAATCAAACTTATAGAGAAAGGCATGTTGGGGATGATGGGATTTCAAGATATCAAACTTTCAAGGAAGGCATGACTGAGGTGACAAGTACAAAAGGGATGGATGGATGAATAAGTTTTAAATTCCAAACGATAATGAGAAAATTTCAAGTAATTGAGGAAGGAATGGATGGTAGGAAGATAATAGAGAGCATGAAACTTCAAAAATAATAAATTCTTGGGAAAATTCCAAAAGACTTCAAAAAAGTTCTAGAATATCGGGGGTTGATGGAAAGAAGTGACTGAATAGGAAACTATCAAAAGTTCAACCCGAAAGAGATATATAAAGCAATCAATGGAGTATTAGAATGTCGAGGGTTGGAGGAACTCATACCACATTCCAAGGAGCAGGTAATTTTGGCACTGGGGAATTGGGAGACAAGGACCAAGGGAGGGATGAATGAGGAAGTCTAAAGTTTGATAGTTGTAAAGGACTTAGGCTTTTAACAGATTATTTGACTTTAGGGATTGGGAACGCTAATGAATAGTAGGAAGGTAAGAGAAGACTTGATAGTTCAAATTTTGATAGATGCAAAGAACTTAGGATTTTAACAAAAAAGTGACTTCGAGGATTAGAAATTCCAAAGAATGGTAGGAAGGTAAGAGAAACCCCGAAAATATGAAAGGCCAACAACTCAACACTTAGCTAATTTTATAAGGTTTCTAAGTCTAGGATTTTGGGATTGATAGGAAATTCATGCAAGGATGGATACCCTTGAAACTCTGACAACATGACAAACAATGCTTAGCCAGTTTTTAGAAGGATTAAAGAGGGATTTGAGATTTGTAGTGAAGTTATGTAGGCATGAACAACCTTGAAATTCATAAATCCTGAAAAACTCGACACTTAGCTAAATTTTGGTTTTCTAACTTGGATATTTGACTAAAACATGAAAAGGGGGAATTAATGTAATAGCTAGAGGTATAATTTTAAGCAATATTTCCCATTTATAATCTTTCAAATCAATTCTAATTGATGGGAAAGAAAATAAAAAATGCAAACCATAGAGTAGAATAGGAAAAAAGAGACACAATAAAATGAGGTGACAACATTGGCTCTAGTTGGGATGTGTGTCTCTTGTAGGAACAACAAAAATATATATCTTTGAGAGTAGACCAAAACTTAGACAAAATAAAGATCAAGACTGACCTACACCTCATCATGACAAACAAGGGTCATGATTGCATAACGATAATAGGATATACAAGAAAAAAACAACAAAAAAATCAAATATGTATTACAAAGGTTCCTAGAACCTTACTCATAGGAGAATTAATGTTTGAGATGTTGACCATGAATTGACAACTCCATGAGATCATCATCAAGAACTTTAAGGTGAAATGTTCCTTGATCACATCCTTCAATAATTTGACAAGGGTTGACCTATAGGGCATCGAATTTTCCATGTTTTCCCTTGTCTTATAATATAGAATTCTAAAAGAGGAGAATATTCCCATTTTGAAAATCCCTCTAGAAAAAATTATTAAAAAAGAGATATTTTAGTTTTTGAGATCTCAAAAAGTTTATCTCATGGGAATTCTTCCTTATCTCTTCCAACTCAGTCAATTCATATATTATTTGGGAAATGACACATATTTATTCCCCATCAATATATGTCAACAATTTTTACACATGTAACTCAAGGCTAATGCATATCTTTTCCTCAACATCATACACCAATTCAAAAGGAATTTTACCAATAATCTTCTTATACATTACTCTATCAACCCAAACAACAAATTTTAACCTATCATCCCATCTTTTATTGTTAGCACCCAATGTTTTTATAATGATGTTCATGATAATTTTATAGTTGTATTTTACTTGTCAATTTCCCTACATATGATAAGGGAATGAATTTGTTAAAGAGATCTTATATTGCCATGACATGTAAACAAAATATCAGGTCCTAAAACACATTACAATGTCAACAACAATTCTTGATGGCACAACAAACCTAGTAATTATATTATTGGTCAAGAACTCAGTCACCACTTTTGAGGTCGCATTTCTTGTAGGAATTTCCTTGATCCACTTAGTGAAGTAATAAATAACTACCAATATATAGTTATACTTGTTATTATACTTTTTTGTGATCTCTCTTATGAAATAAATAACCCATTATTGGAATGAAGTTTCAACTAAAATGGTGATGAGGGGGAGGGCTCCTATATTCTTCAACTTAACAAAAAGCCTTTGGAAAGCATCAGACCCTTTTACAAACTTTTCCACATCTTTGAATAATATTGGTCACCAATAAATCACTCTCATAATCTTATGAGCAATGTTCATAGACATGAAATATCCACCATACAATCCTTGGTAGCATTCCTTAATGACTTACAAATTTCTCTGCATCTAAACACCTCAAGATTACACCATTGATGTTTCTCCACATTAATTGACCCTCTAGAAACACATACCTCTGAGCTTCAAGTTTCAATGTCCTCTTTTTCTTATAATTCAACTTATTTGGACAATTTAAATTTTCTAAATAAAATATAATATCCTTGTACCAAAGACAATCCTTCAACTAAAATGGGATAGAAGTTGGATCAAAGCTCACATGATGGACTTCACCGACATCCAAATTTTTTTTAGCCATCAATTTTTCTATACCTTAGCATCTAACCAACTTAGTTGTCTTTATTTGTATATCATACTCTTATATCTTTTTGTTCCATCTACACCTCTTGTTTGATGCTTCCTGCTAGACAAAAATATCTCTAACAATTATGTGTAGAATAAAGGTAGTGATATTGGGTCCTATGAGATAGTGTCTGAAATTCAACATCCCTTAAGGACTTATTGAAGAAAGTTATTAGTTGTGCATATCACTTGAATCATTTTTTGTAACAAAAAAACAACCATATAAAATGACGCAAAAGAAAACAAATTGAATGACTTAGAGTAAGCTAAGCTCACCAATATTGGTGTCTTCTTTAATGCATCATTAATTCCCACAAAGGAATAACTTGATTCCTTGTCTCAAATTGATGATTGCCCCTTCATTAAAACCTTGGAAATGACCTTTATTTTCTCATCAAAGTTAAGAACAAACCTCCTAAAAAAAATTATGTACCCAAAGAATGGTTGGACTAGCTTAACTATTTTGGGATGATAGATAAGGTTGATTGATTTAACACATTATAGATCAATCCTCACCCCCTCATTAGACACAATATGTCTAAGAATCTCACCTTATTCCACACAAAAAATATATCTTGGGATTTAGAGACATTCCATACTCTAAAAACCTCTACAATATTAACTCCAAATACTTGCAACGAGCATTTTGGTCCTTAGAGTATGCAAAAAAATCATATTGGTAAACAACCAGGATTTCATTTATAAGGCTTTAAAATGTGACATTTATGGATCTTTGAAAGTGGCCTCAAAATTCTTCAAATTGAATGACAATTTGAACATAAAAAATGTTCCCCATGACATGGTGAAGGTTATCTTTTGCTACTCAGATTCCTTGACCATGACCTGATTGTACCCTGATAAGTTATCCATCATAGACATCATTTATAACCCTATTACTTGCTGCAACAAATGGTCCATAATAGGTAGCGAATAATTCTTTTGCAGCATAGGTGCCCCTAACTTGAGACACCACAAGTTTTGAATCAACATGCACTATAATGCATTTTATTCCATATTTGGAAGCCACATTCAAACCAAACAACAAAGCATCATAATCAACTATACTATTGGTGTACTTGAAGTTCAACTTGAATGTGAACTTATAGTTTTTCCCTCTAGGGATACTAATACAACTTCTACACTATTACCATCTCTTGAGAATACACCATAAAAATTAATGTTCCAAGTGCCATCATTTCCTAGATATTGATGCGGGTGAAATATGACAGGGTCTACCTATTTCTCAAACTCATCATCACAATACCCTACAAGATAATTAGGCTCCATATCCAAGTAGCAAACTTCATTATTTGCTTCATTTGGATTCTCCATAATTTGTAAAATTTACTTCTCCCTATGTAATTGGAATTCTTTTCTAGGCAATGGTATGGTAGCATCTAGGACATGTCTATTTGAATTCTATCACAAATTAAGGCTACCCACTTCTTGGATAGCAACATGCCCCACTTAGTTGGACAATCAACTATGATAATGTCCATTGAATATTTTTTTACTAAGGTGTGTAACAAGTTGTACTTCCACATCATTTACTATTTCGATCATGTTTACTTCATGAGAATCCATGGAATAACATTTTTCATATGAATTTGTGACTTGTAAGCCCAGTTGGTTCATGACTTCCAATGACATCACATTGTTGGATGTCTTAGAATCTAACATGCAATTATGTACTACCTAGTCATTTATTAGTAGAGATGTATAAAATGGATCAACTACCCATTTTATATTCCTAGAAAAGATACCCAAGTATATATTTGGATCCTCTTAAGCACTTGCCTCATTTAAGCCATCTTTGGGAACATATTCAAGTTCACTTGGTTGATTGAAAATAGTTGGGTTTGTGAGGAAAAGTAATTCCCTCTCCTTGTGCTCAGGGATCCTTAACAATTTGTTGATAGACATGAAATTTTTATTGGCTCAATTCTTGGGCCATATCAATTGGTTGGTATGTAAGAAGAGTAGTGGATAATGGTATAGTAATAACACTAGTATTAGGGACAAATGGTATTACATGACCATGAATTACAACAACTTTATTTGTGTTGACTAGCCCTTCAACTCTATTAGTTTGTCTTACACTTTGCATCAATTGCTTCATCACCAAACCTTGGTTTTGGATTATCAACATTTCTTTTTGGCACATTTTTTTTTCTTTGGTACTTACTTTTGTTGCAAGGATGCACTTCGAAAATGCATTTTCTTCCTAGGGGTGATTTAATTATAGTTTTGTTTGCATTACTCATTGCACTATCATCCCTTTGTTTACGTTTTCCTATTTGTGTGGTTGTTGCATCAAGAGAAACCACATCTCTAACTTGGTATTTAACACCTACTTGCATATTTCTTAGTCGGTGATCACTTTGGACTTGCATGATAGTAGCCTCTTTGAGATCCTTGATGTCTTCATTGGAGTATTTTTCTTTATTGTATCATTGCCTCATCTATTCATTAAGCTATTTTAAGTCCTTGTTTAGGATCCTATAGGGAAAATGATGACTCTCATGATCATATTGAAAAAATTCTCGCCCTCATATACATCTAATTGATCAACATTGATATCCTCATAATACTCTGGCACACCTTCACTTTTTTGGAATTCTTTCTCTTTTTAAAGTGTTGTAGAAACAATATATTTTGAGTAATTATGAGGCAAATAACACTCATCACACTAGAATTAATCTTGCTAAAGATTCATGTGATCTTTTCTCAATGGATCAAGGATGTGTCTTTCTTGGTATCCTCTATTAGAATCTCTTGGGATAACTTTCTTATCATTTGCTCTAGGTTTTTTGCACCAATAATAATTATAAGGTCTATTATGAAATATTTGACCTTCATTGATGTGTGTGGAAATATTTTAGAAGAAATACCTTTCTCATTCTTTGCAACCTTGTACAAGAGATCGTTCATGACCCCCATTAGCTTGTCTATTTTTTCAACTATAAGAGATTTATTAGAAGTTGTTGAACTTGGTTTCTAGAGCTTTACATTAGCCCTCTTATTATCCTTACTATATACCCTCAAGTTACTCTCTATATTTACAACCATGATGTAGGATTCCCTCAATATTTGAGGGTTATTTTCATGTAAGCAATAACCTAATTTTGAATCAAATGCTTTGCAATATAAAATAAGGCGCATATGTTCATTTGGCCTTACATGGGGAGACACTTTCCTCATTTTCATAATAAATCTATTATTCAAATCAACAACTAACTCAATAACCCCTTTCTTTATTGTAGTTAACTCGTGGATTACAAACTTTAGGTCCACTCTTTCTCTATATTGCAGTCAAAAAACTCTCATAAACTCATCCCATGAGTCTATGCTACTATTTGGAATAATTTTATACCATTATTTAACACTTTATTCCAATGACTGCATAAAGATCTTCATCATGGAATCTTTATCTTCTATTTCATATTCATCTATCGCATCAATGAAATGCCTCAAGTGGTCCTCACCAATGATAGTACTGCTACCTTGGAATTTTGGAACTTTTGTCCTAGTCTTAGCTAGAATGGGATTAAGATAACAAAATTCCATAAAATTCTAATTGTTTGTATTTTTCTTAACCTATTGGTAGTCTCATTGGAGAAAATATTTGAGCCTATTTTCTAGAGTTGACCCCATGTTTTGTCCTAGATTTTTTTGTTGGGGGTTTTACTAATTTTATTCCAAATCATTCATTCACTAGTGTGGGAGTAAATGGTGACTCCCCAACACCCCCAGGAACAGTTGTTGGACCAAAACCACTTCCACAAGAGAGAGAATGGCAAGAAATCTTGCTTCAACAATGCAAGATTGATTATTGGTTGAATATGCTTGAATAAGCTTCAATTGATGCAATTTACAAGAGATGCCTTGCTTATAAGTACAAGGTTGAGAGATAGGATTAGACAAGATCATGACAAGTGTCTTAATCCTATGATATGAGACAACTAACAAACTAATCACCTAGGAACCAAGCATTACTAGCTAGATAAGATAAGTTCTAGAAAAGCCAACTAAGACTTCTAGAAAGAATCTTATATCCTAAGTAAACTTAACATGTGAATATGTCCCCTAATTACCTAGTGCATGAATTAGCTAGGTACAAGAAATTTATTCACACCAACACCCCCCCTTAAGTGCAACATAGGGAGAAGATTATTATGCAAACTATGCAAAGACTATGACTATGGGTCCTGGCTACTAGGCCATGTTAGGTACCCATTTACAAATGCAAATGCAAACAATCTCTCACAAGCAGAGAAAAGGAGAAAACCCAATGGGAAAAAACTCCTCTCCAAAAGAGAGAAAACAAAACAAAACAAACATGATGTATGGAGGACTCAATGATACCCCCCAAGTAAAACATGCATCATGTATATACAATCAATGACCCCCCCATAAGAGGGAAGTAGAGAGATAAGATATCCCCCCCATGATGAAGAAGCTCCAATGCTGATGAAGAATGCCTGAAAACAAAAGATGATCCAATGTCTGCAAGCAACACATCTTCCCTTAGGAAGAAACATTATCATAAGTTGATGATGAAGCCACTCCATGTCCAACTGAAAAGAGGAAGAATGAATGCTCATGTATGCCTCTGAAAATTGATGAGGAGCATCCAAGCTTGAATAAGTCACAACATAATCATGGTCAAATTCAACCAAGAAACATGACAAATCAAGTGAATGAGGAGAATCATGAATGTCAATCTCCAAAGACAAAGTAGATGGGCTAACAGTTGTGCTGAAACTGTCATCAAAGAGGAGAGAAATCCCCTCAAATGTGTCCTCCAAATCTGCAGTATGAGACTCCATGAACAAGTTAGAAATACCTGTCAAATACTCATCCCACAAAGCAAGATCTGAAAAACTATGGTCACCCTGCTGAATAAAAGCATCAACGGCTGAAGAAGTAGGAGGTGGAGGAGTAGGAAGCTCAACACTGGTCTCTGGAATACCAAGGTGTAGATGACCAAACTTCTCCTCACTAACATGGTTCACACTCAATGAAGTGTGTGATGCAGCCAAAGGAACATTATCATCTTCTAAAGCAAAATGTGAAAAGGAATACACACAAGATGAATGATCAACCATCCCGATAGCAACAATATCCCTAGTCTCCAAGTCCCTTATGTACACCCTATCTGGAGTGAACTCAACTGTTTTACCTTGACCCCCATAAGTAATTTGGTAAATAGAAAGGATATTAGTAGAAAAGGAAGGAACACAAAGCACATCATTGAATGTACCCTCCCCCATATAAATAGAACCCTTCCCACCTACCTTCATCTATGTATTGTTACCCATCAATATATGACGTGAATTACAAGGCTCAAAAGAAGAGAACATATCCATAGAAGATGCCATATGATGAGATGCCCTTGAATCAAGAAGCCATCTATGAGATTCATGACTTGCAGAGGCCAAGAGTTCTTGTCCTTTCATCTTGTGTAGCCCAGATGTAGATCCTGTGTTCTCTAACTGAGATGATGATGAGGGGGTTGTCGATTAAGATGTTGAAGAAGAAGTAGAAGACACTAATGAGGGCAGCTGAATGTTATTCTTTTGAAGAAGGTGTGTGAGTTCATCAATCTTCTTATTATAACATCTATGCTCATCATGTCCTATCCTTTTACAATATGCACATTTGAACTTCTTCTTTTTAGATGATTCCTCTTTAGAAGAGGGAGTGGACTCAGAAGTGCTATGTGAAGGAGAATATTTACCTCGCTCATTTGAATTGGGAGCCTTGTTCTGCTTCTTACCTTTTGCACTTGAAGCCTTTATATCCTTTGCAAAAAGATCATGAGATGTAGAAGACTTCAATGTGCCCATGTGAACCAACTTTGCTCTGATACCAATTGTTGGCCCACAATTGTCGTTGCACCAAAAGATCGACCTGTTAATGCCTGATACAACTACTGGAGTTAACAGATCCACAAGAGGCGGTTAGTCCATGTCACGACTCCCAAGGGGAGTGCTAACCATCTGACAACAAACTCCCCCTCAATGTTACCCGAGGGGATTCAAACCTGACACCTTTGGCTTTGATACCATGTGGGAGTAAATGATGACTCCCCAACACCCCTAGGAATAGTTGTTGGATCAAAACCACTTCCACAAGAGAGAGAATGGCAAGAAAGCTCGCTTCAAAAATGCAAGATTGATTATTGGTTGAATATGCTTGAATAAGCTTCAATTGATGCAATGTACAAGAGATTCCTTGCTTATAAAGACAAGGTTGAGAGATATGATTAGACAAGATCATGAAAAGTGTCTTAATCCTATGATATGAGACAACTAACAAACTAATCACCTAGGAACCAAACATTACTAGCTAGATAAGATAAGTTCTAGAAAAGCCAACTAAGACTTCTAGAAAGAATCTTATATCCTAAGTAAACTTAACATGTGAATATGTCCCCTAATTACCTAGTGAATGAATTAGCTAGGTACAATACATTTATTCACACCAACAACTAGTTTAGAACATTTTGTGCATTATTCAGATTCGCATTTTTTTGTTGGGTAACATTTAAATTTTGGCTCATTTTTGGGTTTGTAGAGCGAGTTGGGATTTTTGCAATGTCATTTGTTCTTCTATATCACCTTGCATTTCTCTGAGTTGATCAATAATATCTATATGTTGATCTAATTCCCTTTTCTTATGCTCATTTTCTAACTGAGAAGCTAGATCAATATCGTGGAATAGGGTTTCTACCTATTGTTCAGTTCCCTAAGATGAAGTAGGAGAATTGTTGTGTTGATTTCCCCTTTAATTTTTGATACATGATTGTAGAGGAAAATTTATGTATATATTTTTTGTATGTAGACTATGGGATGTATCTCTATCTCTTATATCAACATTTGTCTCAATTCTAGGCCTACCATAATCTTGCCTAAGAGTTCTCCTACTAGTTCTAATCCTATTATCAGTTGAATCATTCAATATATATTGATCATACTCTTTTGATAAATATCTTCTACCTAAAGTACCTACTTTTTTAGTACTTTGAGAATTATACAAAGATGCCATACTTATATTCTTAACCTTCAATTGTTCTTGTTGTCTCCTCACATTAGGGAAAATTATACTAGAAATTTCTTGACCATTAGATCGTTGATCCATTTCCATCTCTATCCTTTCTTGCAAATTATTTTCTAAGTCAATCCTTAATAGAGTCACCACTCATCTCAAGTGGAGCTTGGCTTGATTCAGGGATGGTAGTGGGACAATAATCTTCCTGCCAGTCCCATCTCTAGTTTATGGATGACACAACTCTTATGGGCATTGCTAGAGTTGATGAAGCAGTCAATATAAGGAGGGCCAAGGATTGTTATTTGGCGGCTTCGAGTCAAAGCATTAATGAAGGAAAGTATTTTATTTATTTATTTAACAATCCTAACCTCATTCAATGAAGGATTGCTAGCATTCTCAAGTTCTAGGTCGGCTTGCTCCATTTGTTTACCTTGGCATTCCTCTTGCGGTTCGCTCCTTACCTTAAGTGCTCTAGTAGGATGTTATTGAGAAGTTTCAAAAAAAGGTTAGTTGTTGGACGTTTAGGTGGCTCTCTATTGTAGGGAGAGTGACCCTTTTACAATTTGTGGTGCAAGCTCTCCCTGTGTATAGGTGCTTTGTTTTATTAGCTCCTGCTAGCTTTGTGAAGGACTTCAAGACCCTCTATCGGTAGTTTCTTTGGTCTGGAAATATTCTTTCACGGAAGTGGAGTCTAGTCAAGTGGGATGTGGTTTGTCATCCAAAGCAGGAGGGTGGTCTCGAGCTTCGTCGGGCTGATTTGACTGGGCAATATTTGGCTGCCAAGCTTTATTGGAGGTGGTGTTCTTAACATCAATAGACTTGGGCTAAGATCCTCACCTCAAAATACCTTGGGGTTGTGGATGGAGAGGATGTCCCCAGGTACTCTCTCATGGATAAAGGATCTATGGTTTGGAGCACCCTCAAGAGGGGAGCCAAGTTGATTAAGCAAGGCTTGTTCTAGATTTGCAACAGAGGTTCTAAGGCTCTCTTCTGGTTTGATTCATGGGATGGACATCCTCCTATTATGTCTACTCATCCTCATTTCTAGGACCTGAGTAGACACTTTTTGGATGCAGGATGGTCTCATGTGGCTGATTTCCTTTCTCCTCAAGTTTTGGATCAAGCTTTGGTGTGCAGGTGGAAAGACCCACATGAGTAGTTGCATGGAGGTTCAGAGGAGGATCGTAAGGAGCTTGCTTGTATCTTGGCTAGTAGGGTTTGTAGCTCCCTTCTGTAGAGGGATGTTCTAGCTTGGGGTGGAGACTAGAAAGGAAAATTCACTGTGGCCTCTAGGTATAGGGTTCTTGATGAACAGTTGTTTGGTTGCACAAGGGTTACCTGGTGGAAGCAGATCTGGAACAAATTCTCTTGGCCCAAGTGTAACTTTTTTCCTGGTTGGTGATTTATAATAGATGTCTAACTTGGGAGAATCTTTGGAAGTAGGGCTTTTAGGGCCCCTCGGTGTGTGTTTTATGTGCTAATAGTGAGTAGAATACTTTCCATCTCTTCTTCTAATGCCCTTTTGTTACGGTGCTCTAGCATTTCTGGTGGGGTCTCTAGAATCAACTAAGTTGGCATGCTTCATCTCTTGAGGACATCTATAGTAGGTTGGGGAGTTCTACAACTAAGACTTCATTTCTTCACATTGCCTAGTTAATTGGTTCTAACTTCATCATCTGGCAGATCTGGTTGGAATGCAATCACATGATTTTCTTGGATAAGCTTCAAGTGATGTAGGTCTGGATGAGGATATTGGGAGCTCTGCAAGAGACTTTGTTGGCTAGGTGTGACCTCTTAGCCCCTATGGACCCTGGAGATATGAGGATTGTTCAAATTTTGGGGCTCTCTTGTTGTGCCAAGGATGAGAGGAGGCCTAGATTTGGTCGAAGTGTTAGAGAGAAGGTTCAAAGAGATGGCCACTGGATGCCTCCACCTTTTGGAGTGCTGAAGATAAATACGAATGGGTCCTCTAGAGATAATCCTGGCCATGTTGGGATCAGGGGCATTGGTAGGGACTGCTCTGGAGTTGTGTTCTTCTCTGAGTATTGTGGCCTGTATTCTAATAATTTCATGGAGGCCTTAGCTATTCTCTCAGCTTTGAAGAGGGCTTGTGCCCTTGGTTGGAGAAGGATAATTTGTGAGTCGGATTCCCAGATTGTAATTGACTTGTTGAAGAAGAGGCATCTAGAGGATGTTAATTAGTAGTTGGTGGGTGTGGTTAGACACATCATCTCCCTAGGGGAGTCCTTAGACTCTATCACTTTCTACTATATCCCTAGGGGAGTCCTCAGACTCTATCACTTTCTACTATATCCCTAGGGAGTAGAATAAGGTGGTGGATGGTTTGGATAAATGGGCTTCGAAGTAGAGGGGAACTTGGAAAGTGGATGATTGGAGTGTTCTTTCAGATGGTCCATCCAGGGATCTTGGGGAATTAGTTGCAAAGGACATGAGATGTGTTTTGGGTGTTGCTTGATTTGTTTGCTTTTGGCCCCTGGTGGGTGGCTTGTTTCTCTTGGCTTTGTACTGCTTTCTTGATTTAATAAAGTTTTTACCCTCTTTTATTAAAAAAAATAGAGTCACCACTCCCTAAATCAGGAGAAAATAACCTTTATGTGAGCAAGGTTTCAGTTTTGAACCAACCAAAAACCAATTCTCTTGGTTGTACCATGGTTGTTGATTAAACAGGGTCTTCAAATTGATTTTTTATTTAAAATTTCCCCGATAATGGTACCAATTTGTTCACAATATGAGTTGTAGATCCCAAATCATTAAGGTTGGGCAATATTCTAGATACCAAGGGTGTTAAACTTGGGAAGGATATCCATAAAACCTATATTCAAGATAATAAATTGAGGACCAATAATTTAGGTGTGTAAGACTCATTCAATTTTGGCTATGCTAAACCACACGGGATTTCCCTAAGGATTTCTAATAGATATCACCATAGAAGCACAACACTCATACCCATTACATAGTGCACCCCTATTTTGCTTGTCTCTTCATTCTTATATGTTGTTTTACAATATTCAAGGTCAAGCACCTTATTAGAACACATAATTTTCCATATGATTATATAAGAATGACTTTATGATAACCCCTTATGTTGTTGTACATGGAATTTGAAACACATTAGAAAGGATAAAATTAAAAGATGTTTATATTGATTTATTTTGTGCATAGAGGATGATGGGGAGAAGGGACCAATAACAAATTGGTGCCTTTATCCATTTGGGAAACAAAGTCTTTAAATTCATACAAAAGATGCAATAACTAAAGCCAAGATGATGCCTTAATCAAATCACCACAAAAGACTGCCTTTAAAATGCACATGCAAGCTAGATCTACACATATATTTAAAAAAATAATAATGGTTGTAAAATATTAATTCTACTTAGCAATCCACAAGCATAACAATACATTTTCTTTATTATGTTGAAAAGATACCTTAGCAAGGCTTTGCAAGGATCTTACAATCATTTGATTGACCAACTAAACAACACACATCCATAAATATATACCATACATAGGGATACACTCAACTAAGGTTGATTCTACCTTTAATCATTTGATCCATAAAGTTTACAAAATTTAATTACAAGTTTGGGATGAACCTGGATCATTAAAATGTCAAAATACCTTTACTTAGAATTAGAAATTGAAACCATAGGGTTTCTAGTGAATATCTTTGTTTTGCTAGTTATACAACTACTCCTCTTTCTTTCTCTTCTCCCTCTCTCATCCAAATGCCATCCTATCCTTAAAAAATTAAACTCAATATGTATATATCCTTTTGTAGGTTGCCTAGAATGGGAAACATGTAGAATTACATGAGGGCCTTGGAAATCTATGATTTCTTGCAACTGTAGGCGGTGACCATGTATTCTTGTCAGAGTATTAATCATTTCTACACTTCAAACATACCCTGACCACGTCCTTACTGCACTAGTGGAGTATGCGAATCCATCTCCCATCTGCAGGTGTCACTTTGGTCCATTAATGGCATCCTAGGTCATGGGTCATCCCACAATAATGGGTGCCAAAGTTGGGACATCCTGATTTTTGCCTGAAACCTCATATTTTTTAGAAAAATTAATGATTTAAGCATTGAGGGGTTTCATCTAAAGGGTTTTAATTAAAGAGGGTTAGATAAGACCCTCTTAGATCAAATCCCCTTGGATATAACCCCTCTAGTCTTAAATCATGTCCACAATGGAGTCTCCTTCACACCTATCAAAATGCTGACAAAAAACCATTTTTTCTTTATCTTTTGAGGGCTCAAATAAATTCATTTAGAAATTATGTTTTTTAAGTATGCATCCATTATTATAGGCTTTCAAAAAGTATAATTTTTATTTTTTAAAATTTTATTGTTATTTTTTAATTAGTTACGCTAGGAATTTTAAGTCTAGCTTGAGCCAATATGGATACCACAATTGAGGGACCTCCTCCCCAATATGGGCACAAGTAACACTCCACTCCTGCGAGCACAATATCCCAATTGGAGCATAGGGCCCATGAGCACACCAGGCCAACGAGGGAATGGGCCTTAGGCATGAACGCTTGGCACATGGCATGAACACCATCAACAACTCCAATTCTATGGATCAAGCTTGTGAACACATTGGATCAATGAAGATATAGTGCTTGCGATAACAATAGCCCAATGAAGACTTGAACCTTGGTGGCCACAATAACAACACCACCACTTAACCATTGCACTATGGGATGAACCCTATTAATTTTATATATTTTATTTCTTGTGAATGTAGGATTTTCACCAAAAATCGAGGTATTTATTTCACACATGCAAAAAAATAGAAAAATAGAGAAAAAATATAAAAATATGTGTGCACTAGGTATTAATGTCCTTGCTTCAGAAAAAATAATAATAATGATTTCAACACACACAAAACAAGTTATGTGTGATGATATAGACCTATGTCCTAATTATAATTACTCTAACTTTGAAAATTAATTTAAAAAATATATGTAACAAAAAAATATGAAAAGGTATCCATGCACTAGATATTTGTGTTACAAACCTATATTTTAAAAATTATAATTTTATCCTTTCAATAAAAAAATTGTGTGATGACATAAACATCAATTTTTAAAAATGTTGTTTACTATAAAAATAAGTTATTAAAAGTTACGTAAAAAAATTCATAATTTATTTCTAATTAAAAAAATATTTAGAATCTACACACTAATCCTCACAAATCACTAGTTCACATCATCTCCAAATTATTAATGGTTTAGTTGCTATAGGTTTCATAAAATGAAAATTTGGTAAAAAATGTTGATTTCAACATCCTACTTTGGCAAAACATAAGAGTTTTGTGACTTTACATGCCAAAGGGGGATGGGGGGGAAAATACCATGAAATTCTGATAGGTATGCTAGCATGAAAACTTTGAAATCCTAAAATCAAACTTGTAGGGAAAGACATGTTGGGGATGATATGATGTTGGAATATTGGACTATCAGGTAAGGAATGACTAAGATGACAAGTTCAAAAGGGATCTAGATGGATGAAGAAGTCCAAAATTATGAAAGATAATGAGAAAATTTTGGGAACCATGGAAGGAATGGATGGTAGGAAGGTGAGAGAAAGCTCAAAACTTTGAAACTGATAAATATTTGGGTAAAATTCAAAAGAATTTTGTAGAGTTTTAGACTATTGGGGTGAATGGAAAGAAGTGAGGGAATTGCCAAAATCTTGAGTTCAACGAGATATAAAGAATAATCAATGGAGTATTGAAACACCGAGGGGTAAGAGAAACTCATATCACATGCCAAGGAGTAGGGTGTCGAGGCACTAAGGAATTGAGGAGACTAGAACCAAGGAGTAGATGGATGAGGAAGTTTGAAAGTTTGATAGATGTAAAGGAATTGGGATTTTAATAGATTTATGGACTTTAGGGATTGATAATTCCAAGGAATGGTAGAAAATTAAGAGAAACCTTGATAGTTTGAAAGGTTGACAACTAGACATTTAACCAATTTCACAAGGCTTCTAGGTAGAGTTTTAGGATTGATAAGAAAGGAATGGAAGGATGGATACTCCCCAAAATTTGATAAGGCAGTTTGAACAACACTTAGCCAATTTTTGGAAGAATTAGAGTAGGGAGTTTGGATTGGTAGGGAAGGTATGTAGGCATGAACATTCCCGAAAGTCTAAAATCCTTAAAAACTCTAACCAAAATTTGGTTTTTCAACTTGGGAATTTGACTAAAACATGGGGTAAGTGCAAGATGTTGGGTCCACTTTTTGGCTAGAAAGTGGAAGTTTTTCTTGAAAATCAAAGTTTGTCATACTTGGAGTAAAAAATTGAAACACCTACACAAAATCTTAAGAAAGTCTAGTAATATGAAATCTAGAATTTTGAGTCTAATTTTCAAATTTATAACATATTCTAATACCTAGATGATACAAGTTAATTTTGTATAGGATGCACAAAAATCACTTTTTAAAAGTCACTTTTTTTAGGGCCATAACATGCACGTGTACAAACATAATTTGACCTAAATAAAATAATTATTCTAGTTTCTTTTGGGGAAAGATGTGTATTATAGTTAATTTTGATAAAGAGATTTTTTTATAATTTTTCCAAATATATAATTTTTAATTAATTTTTAGTAGTCCTAATTGCTATTTTTGAAAACCTCTTGTGTATGACAAACACAATTTGAGCTAAACTAATCATAAAACAATTTTTTACATTACGTAAAGAATGATGTCTCGATTGTTGACATATAATTTTTTTAAAATAAAACTTCAAAAATTAAAAGTTATTTAAAAAATACTAATACTCGACATTTGAAGTTTATGGACCAATTTCCTCAAAAATTAATTAATAAATAGGAAAACAAGTCCAATTGTAAAAAAAATTACATATTTAAAAACTAGACATCGTCATCTATAATGGGTATTAATTTCATCAAAAAATTCTAAAAAAGTTTAGCCATATTGCTAAAGTCAAATTTTCTCTTGTTTTCAAGGCATTGTACTTGCAGGTTCAAGGCTAAGGGTTGGGTTTCCAAGCCTCTAACAAAAAATTCCAAGAGTTTCACATTTTAAAATTTATGAAACATGTACCTGCTACAAAACATGTACCCATTCTACAAACAAGCAAGAATATGACGTAATTAGAAATGGGTACCCATTCTAAAATGGGTACTCATTTCAAAATGAAATGGATACATGTTCTATAATGGGTACCCATTTTAAAAAACAAAATAGGTACTTGTTTTAAAAATCAAAATGGGCACCCATTTCATACAGGTAGAAATTTAGGATTAGGAGTTTGATCTTAAAAAGTACCCATTTTTTATGAAACAGGTACCCATTCTTATTAGGATTTAATCAATCTTGATACCTCCACTAAAAGGTGACTCAACTTCTTTCTCTTGTACCCACTACAAAACATGTTCCCATTCTAAAAAAACCAAGAATATGATGTAATTAGAAATGGGTACATGTTCTATAATGGGTACCCATTTTAAAAAACAAAATAGGTACTTGTTTTTCTCTTGTTTTCAAGGCATTGTACTTTCAAGTTCGAGGCTAAGGGTTGGGTTTCCACTTGCCTAAAACAAAAAAATTCCAAGGGTTTCATATTTTAAAATTTATGAAACATGTACTCGCTACAAAACATGTACCCATTCTAAAAAAAGCAATAATATGATGTAATTAGAAATGGGTAGGGTACCCATTTAATAAAAACAAAATAGGTACCTATTTTAAAAATCAAAATGGGCACCCATTTCATGCAGATAGAAATTTAGGTTTGGGAGTTTGATCCTAAAATAGTACCCATTTTTTATGAAATGTAGGCACCTGCTCTTGTTAGGATTTAATCAATCTTGGTACATCCACTAAAAGGTGACTCAACTTCTTTCACTTTGTTGGCGTTTAAATTTGCACCTCTGGAATGCGTATTTGAAACGGACAGCTATGCACAGTAAAACTGCTCTTCAAATTAGGAGGGGAAGCTCCCTCTTGTTGATGGTGTTGAAAGAAAGTAAACTAAGAACTAAGTTGCCTATCTTTTTTATCAGCTTAGAGCACAAGGTTTATTAAACACAAATGCCACAACTGAGATTTTCTGTTTTAAGAACTTCAACTATGACTAAGTTAAACTAAAGACATTTCTAACTTCTCAAGTAATACGCAGAGCAAGAGAAACTAGAAATGAACAAGGTTGAATCTCTGAAAAAATGCTTCGATAAACTCTTTCTCAACAAACATCTACACACTTCAATGTAAGCTGGAATCAAGATCATAAAAGCAGAACACAAATAACGGAAATCTGAGATGCTATATCAAGGCAAAGGAGGCTCATGATTTTATTACTCAAACTTTTGGAATAAAACTTACTTCTAACATGCCTAGAACAAGAAACTGCAGCTAAAGAGGCTTGCAATCTTGTTCTTACACAAAAGGAACAACAATTACAACAACTCCTTGTTGGCTAAAAGAGACTCAACAATTCGCTATCATAAAGCAATTGGACAACACTTGAATAAAAAATAGAAGGCACAATAGGCTCAGCGTTTTGTTATCACTAGCATGGTTTGAACTGACACTGAATAACAACTTGCTGGATAAAAGAGACTCAACAATTTTCTATCACAATAACCGTTAAAGAAAACTAATGAGCAAAGGCTCTTATTTATAGACAAGCAGAGGAGTAGGGAACCCTAAAATCTCCTTGCTTTCTCAATCTAGGGCTTGCTCAGCAAGCAAGCTTTATTTCTAAATCTAGAAAGAAGATAACATCTAACACCTAAGAAAGCAGAAAAAACAGGAAATTCCAACTATTACATTTATCTTCTTTCTCTTCTCAAAGAATGGATAAGAATTATTCCAAGAATAGAAAGAAAGCGGGAAGAAAGCTTCTAGAAGAAAACTGCTTTAAAGCTCGATCACATCCGATAGAAAGTTAGAAATTGTGTCCCGGTTTGGTGCATCTATGTCATCAATAGCAAAACACCACTTTTCCAAAATATCTTCACCATCTGCAACTAACTTAAGGAAATCTTCGACCTCATTGGTCGATTTCTCAAACTTTGCTGACATCATCGAAATATGACTCATCCTCCCGCCAATTGGATTGCAGCTGCGAACAACACTCTAAAATTGAACTTGCACTTCATCAAGCCCGGCGTAAGAACCATCTTCAAGACTGTATTGAGAAGGAATCTTTGTGACAAACTCACTAATGAAAAGAAGAGCTTCAAGCACCCTTTTTCTGTAGGCGATAAATTCCTCGAATATCCTCTCATAGGTTTTAACTTTGAAAACATGACACTCTCTCCAAGCAAGGATCTGCCTCTTGTGTTCTTTTGAAACTGCTGAACCATAGGTTGTATCTAAATCAACAATGATGATTCAATGCCTTGGTCTTACTTCAGCCAGTGATTGTTCAAACCCTTGGATACTTTGACGTAGCTCATGAGCGTTTTCTCTCAACTGAAACATCTGTTCCAAGATCTCCTTTCCTCTGATAATGAAACTCTCGATCCACTCTTGAGTTTCTTTCCCACAAATGACCAGCTGTCTCAACTGATGATGATCAGCTGGTGTCTCTAAAATCTGAGGTAGCAACTGGGTCGCCTGTGAAGAACCATGGACAAGGTTAGAAATATAAATCATGAGCTGCTGGTTTTTCAGCCTTGAGGGTTGCCTTGTCTTCCCCATCTTTGAGCACTCTTTCCTGAAGGTTTTCGGACACAACTCTGAATAGACTCACATCTGTATGTCTGGTATTTCTACCAATATTAGCCTTGACCATCACGAAGTCATCCATATTCACCACATCCCTGTTCTTATCTTCTAGGGGCAATGCATTCTCCATGACTATCTCACTATCAGGATTCCTATCAAAGTGAACTTGCTTCTTTGCTTTCTTCTTAGGAGGTTCCTGATATATGTTATCAAGATCATCAAAATTTACCTGATATGAAGGTCTTCTTCTCACTCTTCCCAAGGAGTTCTCAAGCCAAGACACAGTAGTATCTTTACTAACTTCCTTAGGAGGTACAATTGCAATTTCTTCATCATCTTCAATATCAAGGTTGATGTGAATTGGTAAAGGCTCTATCAAAGGTACTGTTATCACCTGAAATTGTACCCTTGTTGAACCTGATGTTCAACACCTCAGTGTAACATTGGAAGACCTCTAAAGATGTGGGTTTCTTGTGAATAGAGGTCAACCTCCAGAGAAGGTCGACTTCCTTTGTGTATCACCTAAACTACTGATTTTTAAAGGGTAAAGGGAGAAAAAATGCATACAAAACAAAACTATACTGAACTTATTCCTATGGTGATACACCGAGTTGATAAGAAATCAGGAAATGAAAACAAGATGCAAACACACTGGGGAAACTAGACTGCAGCTGTTTTACTTACTCAACATAACCCCAGTAGACTTATGCATCACTCTTGACAAGTTTGATCTACATACATATCTCAAGAAGGAAGGAACAAACTTCACAGCTTTGTGGTATGAATACAAATTTAGGAAACACTGTTAAAGAAATACATACATAAGCTAACATACATAAATGAGAGTGGTAAGAGCATTATTACTTGTTTTGAAGGTGAACCTTGTTTTGCATTCCAAATTTCAATTGAGTTACAAAAACATACATTTAGTCGAGAAAGGATTGATAGAAATCACTAACTCTTCATAGTGTATAATCTGAACTATCTACAAAAAGGCAAAAAATGCCTTAAATATCAAAGTGTGTCGGCCCCTTAGGGCTTACAAAATATCAGGGCCTAGAAAAACTGCCCCTTAGATTTTTTATTGAATTTCAAGCTGCACCCTACGTGTCCATGTTGGTGTTAAAGATTGCCTTCAAGGAAACCTTCTTGATCTTTCTGCAACCACCTCATTCACTTCTTGGTATTGTGTCCCTCTTTGAATTCCCCCCAGTCGAGTTGCTTTGAATGCTCCTGAGCTCATAACATATACACGTTGCTTTTCATTCTGTTTCATGTTTTCAGACTGCCACGACTCGCTTTCATATCTTTCTGATTGATCAAGAAAACTCCACACAGATTCTTTAGGCAGTCAAAACTCTTTTCGAAAAAAATCGCATCTTGGTGAGATACTGGAAGTGTCTCGCCAATGCGATTATATTATTTTGCAACTTATCAGTCGAATCCTTCTTTGGTCGGCGAGACCTCTTGTCGAGCTTCCTCTTGTCTCCTTTTCCTTTTCATTTCACCATCTCCCCAAGCTCTTCTTCAGTCGGCAAGACTTTGAGTGTCAGTGAGACATTATGACGAAATCCCTATTCTCTAGTGAAGGCATCCATTTCGGGGAGACCTTCTGCATTCGACGAGACCTTTGCTGATGATTCCTTCTTTATCGTCAAGACCTTCCCGTGTCGGCAAGACCTCATGATGAAGTTTTCAACTGTTGGCGAGTTCAGCTTGCTTTCGGTGAGACCTTACCGAGTCGGCAAAACATCCTGTCGAGGCCTCTCTTCTTCGCCGATGCCTCCTTTATCATACCGATGAGCTCCTTTCCTTCTGTCAGCCAGACATCCTTATATCGGCAAGACCTTATGCTGATGTCAAGCTCTTTTGGTGAGGTCTTTACTTTCTGGTCGGTGAGACATCACGCGGTCGCTAAGAATTCATAGCGAACTCCTCCTGTCTACCCAAGCTCTCTTCTATTTGCTGTGACTGCATCAAGTCGGGAAGACATCATGGCGAAAGGAAAACGCTACACCAAGCCCCCCTTTGTTGTAGCCAAAACATTGGCCTATCGGCCAGACCCTTTGCCGAGCACACTAGTCTCCCCGAACTCTCATCTTTTGGCTAGACTACCTGTTTGTCGCCGGGACTCACGCTGAACTTTTCCATTCCACCGGGCTATTCATTTCTTTCGGCAAGACTCAGCTAGTCGGGAAGACTTCATAGCAAGGTCCCCCAGTCATACCGATATCTGCTTTTGTAGCTGAGACACCCTCCATTTGTCGAGACCTCTTGTAGACTTCCTTTTCCTTCGGAAAACTCTTCATTCGGCAAGACACCCGACGAGACCCTTTGTTATTAGCGAGACATTGGCTTGTTGGCCAGACCTCCCGCCGGGCTCCTTAACTCTTGGCGATGAGCTACTTTCTCCTTGGTCGGGGAGACATTATGCCTTCGCCAAGACATCATGGTGAAACTGCTTTTCTCTCGATGAGCTTCCTTCGTGTCGCTGAGACTCTATATCGAAGTCTCCCTGCTTCGCTGAAAGTTCACTTGAGTTCAGGGAGAGCTTGCTTGATCGACAAGACATCCTACCGACACCACCCCCATCCTTTGTCGCTAAGACATTCCCGGGTCGTCGAGACCTCACCACGACCTCAAAATGCTACATCGAAGACATCCCCCGGGTCTGCAGGACATCCATTGGTCGCTGAGACCCTATGCCGGAATACATCTCACACCGAAACCTCTTGCTTTTCAAATACTATCGGCGTGACACCCTTTATGTCGTTGAAACCATATGTCGAAGGCCCATCTTATGCCGATCCTTTTGCTCTGGGATGACTACTCCTTCGGCCAAACCACCTGTTTGTCACCGGGACCCACGCCGAACTCCTCATTCTGCCCGAGCTCCCTTTTGTTTCACTGAGACTTTGGCCTGTTGACCAGACTTCATACCGAGCGTCGGGCGCTACACCAACATCAAACGTCGAGGAGACTTCATGCATTCGGCAAGACCTTATGCCGATATGACTTCATTGGAAAGACCGCTGGCTTTCAGTGAGACCTTAATCGTCGTCGGGACTTCATGGCGAAGGCATCTCCTCTTGGCAATCTCTTTGTTGTCGGCGAGACATCGGAGTTGGGGAGACCTCTCCTCGTCTTGAATGCTACACCGAAGGCTCCCTATTGTCGGCGAGACACCACTGGTTCGCCAAGACCACTTGTCGAAATACATCTCACATCAAAACCTTATTGTTGTCGGGGAGACTTCACTAGTCGCCGAGACTCTCTCCGAATGCTTCATTACGCCGAAGGCCTTTTAAGTCAGGGAGACTTTGTGACCTCGGCGAGACCCTTTGGTGAAGTTCACTTACTTTGCCAACGCTGCCTGACTTCGACGAGACCTCTTCCGATTGGTAAGACCTCCTTCTGAAACCTGCACACATACATCGAAGGGATCCTGCTTTGCTTTGTCGGCGAGACCCGATGCATTCGTCGAGACTTCTCTCCGAAGGAAAGAACTTCCGCCGAAATGAATATCCTTTTGCCGCCGGGATAATGATTGATGTCTTGCCGATAGGGACCTGTAGGTGAATCCCACTCGCCGTGAAATTCCTGGGGTCTTGGCGACTCTATCCTTAGAAGATTTTCATGCCGAACCTGAACAAGGCAGGCTTCTTCACTGAGTTCCCTACGACCGAGCATCAGATTCATGATTTTTTCCCTAGGCCAAATGCTCCATTTGGCCTTCTCGAACCTGTCAAACACAATTTTCCTTGTCTGATTGAGCTTGAGGGTGAAAATTAGGTAACAGGTACAAAAACATGTGTTAAAGGCGGCTCCTTTGTTTCTTTCTGAGGTATGGGCTCGTCAAGAAGAGCTTCTATTACAACTGTAGGTTGCTCCTGTATGACTATGCCTGAGAAGTCTAACCTTCTTCTTACATTTTTACTTGATCTACTACCTTTGACGCCTTCTTAAGACTGACTTTTTCCCTTCCCTTTTGACTTTGCTTTGGAAGAAGAGGGAATTGTCTTTGGCGGCTCTGCTACTAGAATGGAGTTTTTCCTTTTAAGGATTAGGAAAACCTTGCTATGTTCAAGGATTTGTCTCGTCCTGTCTTCGACCGAGAGGGATTCTTTATTAGCCCAATTAAGTTGAGAGAGGGTCTGATCTTCAATTAGCTTATGAGCATACATCAGAAGAAGCACATCCTCATCATCATCTGATAACCCTTCTATGTCTTCATTTAAATATTCTTTCATCTGGTGAAGAGTGAGCCTATTGTAACTACGCCTTCACACCTCGAACTCATCTGTACAATTAGCCCACAAATATTCAAGGGCGGATATATGAGCATAGTTCTTCTCAAGTCGGCCAACATAGACACCATGATGATCAAATGATTGTCTCTTGCTGTAAGGCTTGAGATCGAGTTTTTCTAACTCATCTCCCATTGTCTTTGCATCCGCTATTGTCCTGCATGTATAGATTCACAGCCCTAATGGAAAATTGAGGGAGGGTTTCTTTCTATTCCTCAAGAATGTGTGGACATCATGGGCCTGCCTTAAGAACTCCATGAAGATGACCTCGTTCAACGGATACCTTGGTAGCATGAGTGGGGCACCTGAATAGCCATAGACCCTGAGATAGGTGAAAGTAGGAAATTGTATGAACCAATCTACCCACTCTACCATCGTTGCCCTGACAACTGAAGAGATACAGACGTGCAATTCATTGTTCAGGTCCCTCACTGTGTACATCAGAAAAGCCTCGTTCACTCTCTTGTAGTGATGCAGTGACTTCATGAATTCCAACTGGGGATAGTAGTTGTAGATATGTTGAATGCTTAATGATCCCTTAGTGTTCAACCCTCTGAATTGACCTTGATAGGCCAAAAGGTAGACTAGGTAAGAAACCATATGGAACTCATGAAATTGGAAGTATTATGTTATCTGCTGATGTAGGCTGTCACTGATCAAGGTGGGCCAATCATAGAACTCAGTTTTATTCATGATGTGGGGTATGGCTTAAAACATCCAAGGCTGAAACTTGGTAGCATCTTCATAACTAGTTACCCTGTTGAGCAAGGTGATAATGATAGCAATCTCATCTTTAAATTCTCCTCGCCCTACGTTCTTAGGAAAAGTCTTATGCTTCTCTTTCATCCACCTTTGTGCAATCTTCTTGCTATATTTGTCTTTGTGCATTTCCCATATCCTTTCACATTCACCCTTTGAGATAGTGACACTTTCATGCCAAGGGGGAATGGAAAAACACTTCTCTATCATATTAGGCTTCAAACTGCAAATCAATTTGCCATCAACTGACTGAATCTCCCATGTAGCTAGGTTGTAATGCTTGATGCAAGCGATTACGAACTCAAGACTTTGAACTGATATAGGAATAGACACTGCTGCGAGAAGTCCAGAGTGTCCCAGATTCTTGATTGAAGTGTTGCCTGCGCTCTCCAAAGCATGTAAATCAAACACCGGCTTAATATGATGCAAGTTTGTCTCAGCTATTTTGATGTAATCATGATAGAGAGATGATTCAGTCTTGAAAACATTGGGAGTGTACTCCATTTCAGAAACCTTGAAGAATGACTGTAAACTCGCCTAGGTTCAAACAAGTTTTGAGCAACTTACTATTTTTAGAATGCTAATTTTACGGCCTCAAACAGACAAATTTTTGAATTTTTTTCTATGATATGGGTTTTGCTCAGAACTTTGTTGAAAGACAACCTAGATCATCCATTTTTGAAAATTTTGATTTTATACTGAAAAAGCAGCAAACCTTAATTTCTTCTATTTTTCACGAAAAAAGTTGGCACCTGGGTTTTGTTCAGACTATGATTAGAAATGGACCCAATTGATTAGATTCGCAAAACCCTGATGGCTGATCAAAAAAGTAGCCAACCCTAGGATTTGGAATTTTCTTGAAAAAATCTGTGATATGGGTTTTCTTCAGAGGACTGATTTGAGAGGACCCAGATGATTGAAAACTAAATGCACTAAGGATTTCACTGACATGCAAATAAAAAGCAGCTGCTGCAACTTGATGAAGTTCTTGAAAATTTCTTCAGAAGAATGAGGTGAAAAAACCTAGATGACTGAAAATTTGAAAGTCTTGGCCTTCTTCTTGAAAATTTTGATCTTTTGGATGAAAAAACTTGAAAAAGCAAGTCCTTATGCTTGTTGGTCTAAAAAATTTGATGAAAAACCAACAAATATGAGTTCTTGAATCATAAAAAATTCTTGAAACTTGTTGCTCCAACTTTCTCCTTTGAATGCTACCTGCAAAAATGATGAATTTTACATTGAAATGATGCATTAAATAGACATTAGGGTTTGAATTAGGTTTGCTTTCTTTTGCTTTTATTTTCAAAACCCTAAAACCCTTCTGTTCATTGAACTTGGACACCCATGCTTCATCTCATAATTTGAAACTTTTGAAAACAATGAAAATTCTACTAAGGCATGGAAAGTTGGGCGCCCTTCTTGGCTAGGGGTGCCCACTTCAAGCAGTGTTAGTCATTTTTTTGATATTTTAAACTTTTCAAAACTTTGACCCCCTACTTTGACGTCGATTTTCGGCTTGTAGACTAATCTAATAAATGAGCTGAATGATTCATCGCGGAGGCTGACCCGTTCTAAGAAGATTGTTCTGGAGGCGTCTCTGGCTAAAAACTTCATTTCAACCTTCGAATTCATGGGATACTTTCTCCTCCAGGGGCGCCCATTTTGTCCAAAGTCAACCATTTTTTTTATGATTTTCAATTTCTTCATTAACTCCTCTTCTACAGATGATCTTGTCAAATCTGGTGATCCGGGCATCATATTGACTGACGGTTATGTTTGTTGCGAAGCTAAGGAGATATTGTCAAGGGTCTTCTGGGAGTTACTTTGTCGAATGATTGAGCTTAGGCCTTCAAAAGCTTGGGCGCCCCTGGCAAGCTATGACGCCCAAACTCACCAGAGTTAGAATATTTTTCACTGTCTTCTATTACTTGCTTTTGAATTTTGATTCTTAGTTCTCATCAAAACCCTCTGTTTAGCTTCTCGTATCTGGCGACTGCAAACTCTGATTGACGTGTTGAATATCTCGTTGGAGAGCTGGATCAACTGTGAAGAGATCATGTTAGAGCCACATCTGCAAATTCATTTGTTTAGGCCCTTGAAAACTTGGGCACCTCTTCTCTCCTAGGGCGCTCATAACCTCCAGACTTAGCTATTTCTTGATTTCCAAATTCTTCAAGTTCAAACCTCTATTATGTATGTTCCACTTTGATCTAAATCTGCTGGAGATTGGACAATCGGATGATCTGACGGAGATAGGTGTGTCGAAGCAGGCTGAATACTAAAGAGATTGAGCACATTCTTAAACCCTAACTGTTGAGTTAGGTGCTCCAGAAAGCTAGGCACCCTTCTTCACCAGGGGCGCCCAAAGTCACCAGACTTAGTCAAATTTTGATAAAGGTCATTCTTTTTCATTCTGACTTTTGTATGACTCCCTGTTTAGCTTTGAATCCCGGGCGACTGGATGATCTGTTGACTGCACCGTCAGATTCATTGCGAAGTGAGAAAAGAACTGAGCAACTTTGGTTGGAGGATCAAACCCTAATTTCAACTTTTAGTGCCCTAAAAAGATGGGTGCCTATTCTCTCCTGGGGCGCCCATGGCCGACAATGTTAGAAAATTTTCACAATTTTTCACTTTCTTCTTCGTTCTTCTTGCTTGCTCACTAATTCGCCTTCTGTTGAATTCCTGAATGTTGAATCTGACACCTAGCAGTTGACTAACCTCCATTGATGACCTCAGATCTCCTGTTATGCTTCTGAAAAAGTAGAATAGACCCAGTAGTGCAAAACTGATTATTTTGAAATTCTGACTGCACCAGCTTAATATGGAAGTATTTTGAGCCAATCAAAATCAGTTTGAACCCTATCGGACTGACTTTTTATTTTTAGAAAGTTTTGCCAGTATCCGTTTCAAAAGAAACCCATAAAAGTTACTATTTTTAGAAAATTTCTAAAAATAGCAGCTTTCCTAAAAAGTAGGGATGAAAAATCGAGATTTGGGTTTTGTAGATTAAGCTGCTCTGAGCAAACCCAAATCATCAGATTTTGAGAATTTTGCGTCTTAACCCCTCATGCAAGACATGCACACCCAAATTTTGACCTTTTTGACTGATTTATCAAGACTCTTACTCATTTCCTCAAAATGTCTAAGTGTAACAAAAATTTTAATTTTGGGGTACAACACACTTAACCCATGAAAAGGGGGAATTAATACAATAATTAGAGGTACACTTTTAAGAAAGATTTCCCATTTAGAATCTCTCTAATTGGTTATAATCAATGGGAAAACAAAGACAAAATTCAAACGTTTTGAGTAGAACAAGGAAAAATGAGACAATAAAATTATGTGCCAACACATTTTATAGATCTCTTCACTACATGAATACAAGAACTATTGCATTGAATTATGTATGTATTTTGTTAAAATAGGTTACCCACATGAACACCCTTAGTGAGCACCATAACTCCTTACACCATCTTGCACCCTCCATTAGAGAAAATAACTTGTACACATATGCCATTAATATTTCTAACTTAAATTAGGTTTCACGCTAAACTAGGGATATGCAATAAACCATTAATCCCATTAATATGTTGATCAAAGAATTGAATCAAGACTCTTCTACAACCAAAAATATTTAGGTGAAAGTCATCTTTAAGGTTCACTTTCTTATCATCATATTCTTTTTACTTTAAAAACCAAGCTTGATGTGAGGTTGTGTGGAAAGAAGCTTGAGAGTCTATTAACTACACACCTTTTGATGCATGTGTTGTCAAGGCCATGACAAAAACATCACCATCATCCTAAATTTTTTTGAACTCATCATCCAAATCATTTTTCTTTTCTTTTTCTCGTCGTTGTAGTCTCTTCTAAAATGCATATGCTTACCATAGTTCTAACATGTAACATTCATCTTTCTAGAATAGTTTGATCTTCATGATATTTGGATCTTGATTTTTCTCTTTTAGTCTCCTACAAATAAATTGGGCCTCCTTATCCAATTAAAAAATCCTCCACATCTCCTCTAAGAGTAATGATGTAACTTTCTCATCCATTTGATTTTAGAGGTAATACTCTTTATTTATGTCACCAAGTGGTCCCATGAGTCTAAAAAATGACATAACATAGTTATACAATGTCCCTCCTGCACTCCATCTTCACTCCAATATAGTGCAACTAGATAATAATCATGTTGAAAGCATTCAAGTGCTCAATCACAAAAGCACCATTTTAAGGGTATACAAACTATTTCTTAAGAATGATTTATCTACAAATAATTTAGCCTAATAAATCTCACCAAACTTCTTTTCAAGAGTTGTAGTAGCGACTTCTTCATTTACATTAAACAATATAAAGTCTTCCAAATAAAGCCTAATGAGGTTGTTCAAATTTCTATCCATTTTGTTGGAATCTTATTATGACGTAGCTACATGCTTGGATACGGATATTGCAACCCATAAATCTATATCCATAATCTTATCCTCCATTTTGAGCTTCCAAAGCTCAAATTTTGTGCTTGAGAAATTTTCCATTTCTATTCTTAACAAGCTTGCCATTTTTACAACAAAAAGATCTCTTGTGCAAGCTCCCACTCAATCTAATTTCAATGCAAAAACCCTTGTCCCTATCACCTAGAGTTTGAGGCGATCACATTCTAATGCCAAATCAAAGGAAGTAGAGATACAAAATACACTTCCTACACTAATTGACTAGAGGAGATAAATACAAATAAACTAAATCAATTATAATTACAAGAAAAAATACACAACAAAAATAATATAGCATAACACAATGATTAATGTAGAGAAAACCTTTTTGGGAGAAAAACCCTACACCACATAGGAACTCAATGTATTATTCAATAATCAACAATCACATACAATTGTAGAGGTGGAGCATTTATAAGAGTATCTATAAGAAGAAATTTTAAGCAATTTTGGTAGCATAACATTACCTATAAAACTTAATATGTAACCTTCATCTCAATCACCCAATAAATACTAGAGGAAATACATGAAACCATCAAATGGTAATTAAAAATCCATGAGATAAAAATCACCCAAAAAGTGGTGCCCAAGTCCTTAGTTAAAAATACAATGCTCATATCCCACTTGATGAGTTTACAAGCTAAAAATGACATATTCCTTCCACTTGTTATAAGTTTTCCATAATCTACTCATTAACTTGGGCACTCCATTTTGGCTTCATTATCTCCATTCAAAGATACCTTATGATGCGACATAACATGTATTTTAAGTGGTCAACATGTGTAACTCTCTCTTATAGATCTATTATACATCATATATGACCTTATATTTTTGATGTGGGAAGCCCAACTTCTAGAGGACATGAATTTTGA
The DNA here is from genome assembly GCA_007258455.2 of Sequoia sempervirens. Classification (NCBI taxonomy): domain Eukaryota; kingdom Viridiplantae; phylum Streptophyta; class Pinopsida; order Cupressales; family Cupressaceae; genus Sequoia; species Sequoia sempervirens. Next base: position 140,624 of record VDFB02026522.1, on the reverse strand, counting down.
GCTAGGAAGTCTATTGAACTTGTTTTTTTTTAAATGTAAAGCTTAACAAGATTTACATTCTTGTAACCAAGGAATTAGTTACAACCCATCCATTTTTTAGGGAAAAAAATAACATCTATAGCCCAAAAAATTGAGCTTTTTAGATGCTTTGTAGTCCCCAAATTGTATTTTGTGTTCTTGAAATTAGGATGCAAAGTTGAGACACATTTCCTATCATAGCCCCACATGCTTGGTCGAAATAGTGGTAATGGAATAATGAGACAACCTTTAAAAATTATACTCCTAGGTTGCTCTACAAAGTTCTTAAGTTTTTTTCCTCCTACTCTTACTCTTAAGCTCAACCTACCCTAGGGTCTTCATGCTTCTTCCTTGCATGTGGCTTTGTAGGCTTTAGATATTTTGGAAAGCTAAGGTTGGTATTGCTTCCTTTTTTTGAGTGATTGTAGATGTTGTCATAATAGTTTGTCCCACATACCGAACATCCTGATCTTTGTCTGAAATCACATTTTTTTTAGAAAAAATAATGATTTAAACCTTGAGGGGTTCCATGTAAAGGGGTTTAATTGAAGAGGGTTAGATCAAACCCCCTTGAAAAAACCCCTTAGTCTTAAATCAAACCCTCAATGGAGTCTCCTTCACACCTATCAAAATGCTGACAAAAATCTAATTTTACTTCATGTTTTGGGGGATCAAATGAAGTCATTTGGAAATTATATTTTGTAAGTATGTAGCCCTAAGTATAAGCTTTCTAAAAAGTACAATTTTGAATATATTTCATTTGATCATTATATTTATTTTCTATTTTCTAGTGAGCATAGGTTTGTCACTTAACATTAATGTCTATCCCACATGTGAAAAAGATAGAAAACAAAATTCTAAAAAATATCTTTGCACCAGGAATTGATTTCTTGTTTCAACAAAAAATAAAAAGTTAATTTGGATAAAAAAGTTGTGTTGTATGGTATAAACCTATATCTAAATTATAATTAATCTTACTTAAAAAATTAATTAAAAAACATACACGAAAAAATTATGAAATATATATGTGCACTAGATATTGGTGGTTATAAATTTATTTTTTAAAATTTAAAATTTTAACCTTTTTATTAAAAAAATTATGTTTTTTTTAGACTGTAGGAATCAAAATCGGGTAGTAGCCCCCTATAAACTGTAGTGCACTTAATAATTTTTTTTCACGTGACTGGTGACGTTGGTGCAACACGCCCTTCGGTACCATGGGGATGGTGGGGAGACTAGACCTCGTGACCTCTTGCCTACAATAGCATGCTTTAGCTAATCGAGCTAGGCCCACCGCCCCAAAAAACTATGTTGTATTGCATAATGCCACTTTTTAAAAATAATGTTAAAAAAAATTAAAAATTACGTAAAAAAAAGTTTACAAATTATTTCTTAAAATTTTAAAAAATATATTTAGAATCTACAAACAAAATTTAAATCACTAGTTGACATAATCTTCACATTCTTAATGGTTTAGTTGCTATAAGCGTCAAAAAGTAAAAAAATGGTTAAAAATACTAATTTTAATGTTCCACTTTGACCAAATAGTGGGACACACTATTATGGGTTGACCAATGTACTATTAAGGGTTACTTGTAAGCTAGGGGTTGGTTCATGTAGGGAAAATTCAACCTAGATGTTTTGCCAACCAATAATTGAAACTTTTAAGCATTTTTTTTGGATGTCTCTCCATGGCTAGTTTACTTCACATTAGATTCACAACCTTTTTGCACCTTTCCATCTAGTTTTACTTTTGGAGAGTTGCTATGATTAAGGAAACAACCCCTTGGTCCACTTAGATTACAAAACTTTGAAATTTCTTTAAATCTAGTATAATTTTTCAAATATGGAAGTTTAAAGATAAAACTTATTTTTCTAATGAAGATATTGGTTTAGTTTCTCATTATTTGAGAAAGTGAATGTGGTTTCTTCTGCACATTTTTAGATTTGGTCATAGGTAGAAAAAGCATCTCTTGAGTTTGAAAACTTACAAAATTTTCTCTACCATTAGGGGAGCATTTCGTGCATCATTAATTAGAATCCTCTTGATGGAGTTATTTAAACCTTGCCTTATTTTATTACTCATGAGTGTAATTGCATTTGTAGTTGCAACCATTTCTCATTGTCACTTGTGCCACGATGATGGGGCACTTCTCCTTGTGGGAAAGCTTTTAGCTCTTGACAAGGTTCCATGGTGATACAATTTCCATCAGTTGTGAACCTACAAACTGTTAATACACTAGTAACTATAAACCCCCTCTTGACTAAGGTGTGTTGATCCTCTTAATGATGCAAGGTCACATTATCAATTATGACAAACGAGTGACTCCAAATTTATCTAATTGTCAGCGTTTCAATTCGCACCTTTGGAATGTGGATTAGAAACATACAACTATGCACAGTTGAACTACTCTTTAAATTAGGAGGGGAAGCTCCCTCTTTGTTGATGATGCTTAAAAAGAAAGAATATTAAACTATTGCCAATCTTTTTGTTCTCAGCTAAGAGCACAAGGTTATAAAACTCTTTGCATTGCAACTGAGGTTTTCTCTTTTTATAACTTCAACTACAACTAAGCCTAAACTAATGATGCTTCTGATAACTCAAATAAACTCAAAGTTTGAGAATCAAAAGTAAACAAGGAATGATTTGAATAGATGCCTAAATAAACTCACTTCCAACGCACACCTGAAGACTCATTATACTTTTAGATGTAAGCTAAAATAAAGATCATATAAGCAAAACACATAAAACAAAATTTGAGATAGTAGATCAGAGCAAAGCAGGAATAAGATTTCCTTCCTCAAATTTCTAACAACAATTACACTTCTGGGACAACAGATTTGTAGCAATAACAGGCTTATAGTTTAGTGATCAACTGGATTACACTTGACATAGATTACACTTAAACTGAACAATGATTTGCAACAAAAGGAAGGAATGCAAACTTGCTCTTACACAAAGCGAACAAACATTGAATAACAAAGTTGTACGCAAAAGTAGGCTCAACAATTTGTTATCATAATAACGGTAAAAAGAAAAGGGAAATGCTACGGTCCTTATTTATACACAAACAAGGGGTAGGGAACCCTAAAATCTCCTTGCTTTTACAATTAGACTTGCCAACTCGCAAGCTTTATTTCTAAATTTAAAACATGACAACTAGCTAACAACCACTTGCTAAAATTAGTTAAACTGATTTAAAAGCAAGGAAAGTTCTAACTATTACAATTTGATTTTTCTATTTCACAAAGAAGAGACAAGCGTGAATGAGAATAGAAAGTTTAACTTGGAAAAGGCATCAAGTTAACTGCTGCTTTTTGAGTTCTATTATTGGAAAACATCATTGCCCCAAAAGGTGACTCACTCTCTACCAAAAAACTGATTTGTTCCTAGTTTCAATTGGAGAATATTGCATGTTTGAAAACTCAAATTTTGATTGTGAACATGCCTATATTCGGAAAAGTTTTGTGCCAACTACTAAAAATAAGTTCTTGATTTTTCTCCAAAAAATATATTCCCAAAAAAAAGTCGAGGTCTGGGTTTTGTAAACAATCATGTTCTAAAGAGACCCAGTTCATTACATATTGAAAAAGTCGAGGGTTCCCCAAAAAAGCGCCAAAAAAACAGATTTTTGGAAATATAAAATTTCCCAATCTTCAAAAGGAGTAAAAAGTAGATGGACCCAAATCGACAAAAATTGAAAAAGTTGACCACTTGTTTCTAAAAAGTGATTCCCTAGAAGATTGGACCATGAAAAAGCACACATCTGTGCTTCTCAATCTCAAATCCATGTTGAAAAAGTGCTCTGTTTGAGCCTCCAAATCTTGATGAGAAGAAAATTGTGTTTCCTCCTCTGGATGCCAACTTGTAAAATATGAAGAATAAAAGCATTCTTAAGTGGAGTTTGGAGATGAAAAAGCGTTTTCTTCATAAAGCCTTAAAATTTGAAGCTTCTCTAAGAAGATAGAAACTTCACATGTAAAAAATTGAGTCCATTTGCATGTGCAACGGTGAATTCATCTTTTGTAGCTGGAAAAAGCATGCACGTGAGGATGTGTTGATGAAGTTTGGTAAAAGCATTTGATGACATCATCAAACATGTAAAACCTCAAAAGTGTTAGCCAATTTTTTTTGTTTTTGATCAATGAAAGACAAAAACTGAAAAATGGCTAAGGCATGAAATGCTCGGCTATGACTAGACATGGGCTCCTAGACATCCCAGTGTTAGAATTTTTTCTTTGTTTTTCAACTTTTGCTTGCTTCTTTTGGCGAGGCCTACCTCTAACTTCGTCGAGCCGACAATCTAACACTGCCAATTGATAAAATATGTTTGACCATGGTGATCTCATGTTTGACCACTACTAAAGTTATCCCCAACTTCATATTGGCATCCAATGTAGTTTGATCATGATTGCATGCATTCAAAATTGCCAGTAGAGATTGAACTAGAAGGAAGGTGAACTAGGGTAAATTGTTTTCTAAGTGTTGAAGACTTGGGAGTGCTGACTGGACAGGGCCTCCCAAGATCACTAGAGTTAGCCATTTTTTAAGATTTTCATCTTTCATTGATCTCCATTCACTATCTTTGCTAGCTACGTCCTTGGAATTCACTGTTTTCTGTGCAAAGGCTAAATTTGACTAAGGCATGAAAAGCTAGGAGTGCTAACTGGGCAGGGGCGCCTAGGATCACCAGACTTAGAATTTTTTTCATGAATTTGACAATGTGCTAGGCACCTCTAGCTGGCAGGGGCACCTAGGCTTCCTAGTGTTAGAAAATTTTCTATAAATTTGACTATTTTTAGATTCCCCTCCTATCTTCACCATTTCTCATGCATCTTTCATCGTTTTACATCATCTGTATAGCATTGAGACCTCGCATCTGACACTTGGCAATTGACCATCCTCCATTGATGACCTCAGAGCTCATGTTTTACCTTCTGAAAAAGCAGAATAGACCCACTAGAGAAATACTGATCTTTTAACGATTCTGACTGGACCAGCCTAATCGGGAAGTATTTTCAACCAATCAAAATCAATTTGAATCTTGGAAACAAAAAATCTATTTTTAAAAACTTTCTATTTTTAGAAAGTTTTGCTAATATCCATTTGACAAGAAACCTAGAAAACTCCAACTCAAATCTATTTTTAGAAATTTTCTAAAAATAGAAACTTTCTATTTTTAAAAACTTTGACTTTTAATAACAATTTTTACAAGACTTTTTACTCTTTTTAAAATACCTTAATGAAATTTTAATTTTGAACATTACACTAATAAATATTCTCAAAATAGATTATCTTGGAAGTGATAACTCTCTTTAAAAAAATAAAATAAATTTTTAACCATAAATTTTTAAAAACCACCATTAACCTTCTATATACTCTTAATATTTATTTTAAGAGTAATATAAATCTATTAAAATCTTTCCAATAAAAATACAATCTAAAATCCCCTAACCCAACGGTACAATTCTAACGGTACGATTCTTTTCATGTCCTCCCCATTCCTCCCAATCTAGGGATGGAAAATAGGATAAATTAAAATAATAACAAACATTCCCAAGATCACCCGATGTTTTGTCTCTTTATTTTGAAGTTGAGGCCACAGCACACTTAACAATATCTATCTATGTTTGGAGTGTTATTTAGCCGCCACAAATATTCCGCCATCAGCATACGTACAATTCAAATTTACTTAAAAAAGTGTCTGTTACTTCCAGCTTTTTTATACAAACAAATTTCGCGGCTCAGAGATGATTTTTACTCGACAAACAATTCAATGTCAGCCGTGTGCGTTGCCCTCTTCAGCACTGGGTAATTTTTATTCCCATTCAAAGTTGTCCCCATATTTTTCTCCCAAGTGGAAGTTCAAACAGCACAAATGGAAAGCACTTTCAACAAACGATGATGACGAGGTAACTTCTGCAACACTTCTAATTTGCGTAAATTCTGAATTATACAATGACATTGCTGCAATTAATTTTTCAATGCATATTATCACAATTAGACGGTCTTTGCTACAACTTATTGATTTTCTTGCATCAATTGACAGGGATATTTAGTGGATGCCCCTGTTATGGTTGGAGATGGCTTCTCTTTCGGTGGGGGTCAGTGCTATATCTTTCTTACATATTGTTTTGAAAAATTAGAAAGTTCACATAATTTCTTTTTGTTTTAGTGAGGTAAATAAACCCTTATAACTTCTTCCTCTGAAACACTCTCAAGAATAAGTTACCATGGACGGAGGGCAATTTACGCCGTCAAAATCATCTGGGACCTACCTCTGAGCATTTTTGACCCTACTATACGCTGGACCTACCTGGTTATAACGCTGGGACTGCTGGGATGCGTGGGAGCTGCACCTGGCTATGGCCATTTTCCATTTCAATTAATGTTGGGGCTGTCTAAATGTCGGGTATCTAGCTTGGGCAGGGCTTGAAACCAGGTCCGCGGGACAAAAATAAATTTACATATAAGGGCCTGGGTAACCTCTCAATGTTAATGCTCTGGGGTTATGTTAGCCAAAAACGAAAGGCACGATGGGGAAGTGGGTAGTGGGGAAGCGGCAGCTGGGGGGTGTTTTAAATATCTTCATATTTTCATCTCTAAGTTGTTTCATCTTCCTTTGAGAATCTTGTCTTTCTGTAAATGTAGCATTGACATATTATCAATTTAATATTGTCTTTTCTCTCTCTTTCATATCAGATTTGTGTTTGTGAACTTCATTATAGTGCTTAATTTTACCCATAACCTGCTTAAGGAAGTCCATCGTTGTTTCTTCAAGTGTTCTCCAATCAGTTGAAACATGGTCATTTTAATTGTTTCAACACCATCATCCTTGCTATTATAATAGGTAGCATGCTAGACAGATTTGAATAACTGGTACTATGATCAACAGTGTAACAAACAAATTTGTGTATATATATATATATATATATATATATAGTTCTATGTAGATAGATACATCCATATGTGTGTATCATAACATACATAGAACAGCATGTATTAAATGCATGAATGATAACATTCAGCATAACATAACACTCAAATATTAATATGGACATATTAGAAGGTTTCTAAATTTCAATCACATATTTATATTGTTTGAATGTCGAACTTTACAATTTGCACTCTTTAGAATCTAGAGTGCTAGTACCACCATAGGTAGAAAGTAACAACAAAAATATATAATGTTAAATTGAAACCTATGTAATTATTATTGGACTTGGAAAGTGGAAGTTCTTAGGTCTTGACCCTATTTCCAACAATGTAAAATACCTATGTTCCACCAAGTTTTTGGGACGGGGATGGGGTGATGCTTTTCAGGGGCATTTTTTTGAGGCCATTTTAGCGGATGGCAAAGGAAGAGGCTATATAGAAATAGGGAAATTTTTTAAAATATAGGAAAATTTTAAATATTCATATGATAACAGTGATAAAGCATTCATCATATACATTATAGAATCCTTAATACACCATACTAGGGTTGACTTGAGAGTTCACACGAGAGTTAGACAAATTAATATATACCAAAACTCAAAATTTAATTGCTTTCATATTTTCATTGTTGATAAGATGAATATCTATGTGGCAGTGAACTTAAAGTCATTGTGATAGAGTTCCCACTAACTTAATGTGGATATCTTGTAACTAGTTGTTAAGGAAGATCTATACCTTCATATCAAGTGCATAAATTGGTATAATGTTGTTTCAATTTTGCTACATTATCCTGCTGAGATAGATTCTGTAGGGTACTATTAGTACGAGCATTAATGACCTGTAGTAGTTAAATTATGAGATATAGTGAGAGTAAATTTCCATTATTATTCTTCAATAAAGTGTGATGTCCCATTTTGTTCCTGAAAATTCAATTCCTTAAATCATAGCTCTGAATATCAAAACTCAGGCGCTAACAATGATTAATAGTTTTTTCTTCCTTGCTCAGACTGACCTGGTTAAGACCATCAGTGATGGAATAAAGGGGGCCGACCCAGGAAAAGAATAGTATAAATTAAATGGCAATAGTGAGGCCGACCTAGAAATAATTAAAGGTATTCAAGAGCAGCGATTAATGGAAAAAGGCAGCGAATATGATAAAGGAGTGATCAGCGATTAAAAGAATTACAAGGGGCAGTGATTACTTTAAGACTGCATCCAAACTAAGGCAGCGCTCAAATAATTTGAAACAAAAGACTTCATAATGTGCCGACCTTACAAGACAGCGATTCATATAAAATAAAGGCAGCAAGTTATGAATTAATAAAGCAGTGCTTCATATTATGAAGAAGTATTAAGGGCAGATATAATTCATTAAAGGAAGCAAATTAAGGTTTGAATTAAAGGTGATTTGTTGACAAATGGTCATACCTTTATAAAATGTTGTCTCCATTCAAAGGGACGCCTCCTTTCATGAAAAGGCATAAGGAGGATATAAAGATAAAGAGAAGTCGGAGGAAAGGGGATCGTCGAATGATATTCAGAGATATATCTGCATTTAGGAAAGCGGCAACAATAAATAGAATCAATAATTGATCGAACAGGAAGGCAATTGGAGCAGATCAATCATAATTATCTGCACTCAGCAGGCAAGGACAGAAGTCAGCATTTGTTAATATATTTGCATCTTAGAATATAGCAGTCTTGTATTTTAGCAAGTATTGTGGTATGCACTATTATGATTATTGTGAATGATTATATGTTTATTAATGTATAATCTCTTATGAATTTGGATATGTTTATTAATTGTTGGTCAAACTAGATTCCTCATTCCCAATAAGCAACCATGTGTAGGAGTGGGTAAATAGAAGATACTAGATTTCCTTCTAAGTATGCTACCCCATGTTGGATGCCTGCGTGTCTGCCACTTGTGGGCCAAGGGGGTGAATGTCCGCCCTTGGGTTTAGATAGGAGAATCTACGAGCACCCCATTGTGGCTTTCCCTCTGATCTCTACATGGGTTGGTTGTTGAGATGGATTCAAGGAGTCTCAATCATAAGAAGGGTGGATAAGGCGACATGGATAGGGAAGGCAGATACAAGTTTATCCACTAAGCACACCACCCCATGTTGGATGCTCGTGTGTCAGCCACTTGGGGCCAAGAGGGATGGTATATCCGCTCTTGGGCTTCGCATGAGGATAGCTTAGGGCGCCTTATCATGTTTCTCTTCGAAGTCCTATTATGGCTAATCTTCCATCATGCACTATAGATATTGTGTAGTTTATTTAGATTTGAAATGGTTATATATTTTACATGGTTTAAATAGATAAGACATTTATTATATGTTTTGATCCTATGAATTATATTTCCAATATTATCTAACATGATTGCAGGACCTAAACCAAGATTCATCTTGCTTAAGGCATTTAATTGGTAAGTTATAACCCTAACTACATTAAACTTGTGATTCTAGGGCAAGATTTAGGGCAACCTCAAGAAGGGGACATTACAATTGGTATCAAAGCATCGTTCCTGCTAGCCTAAGGGACGAAAGATAGTTGATGCAACATAGCCAAAGAGCTCAAAGGGCACTAGAAAGAGAAAAAAAGAAACTTAGGGCCTTCATGGAAAAAATGAAAAGATAACCCAAGCTTTTATAGAACAAAATGAGAAAACAAACCAAGCATTCCTCCAAGACCTACAAAACATGAGTAATACAATCAATACCCTTAGACCCCACTCTACAAATGGGAGAGATGTAAACACTAACCATTCAAAGAGTAATAACATATCTTCTGCCCCTAGGATACCAAGACCTTCATTCCTACCTAGGGAAGAAACACCAATGGAAGAAGAAGAAAATAACCCACCCCCAAATAGCACCGAGGAAATTGCCAAAGCCTACTCAAGTTTGGACCCTGAGGTTAGGATGAATATCCCATTCAGAGAATTTTGTGAAGCTAAGAAACAAGAGGTGTCAAAAAAAGACAGGAGGCAACCTAGTAAAGATTTGAGACAAAAGGTGAATAAATTAACTCTTCCCAACTTCGATGGATCGGGGAAAATCACAAGACATGCATGGATTCAAAAGTTAAACACCTATTTAACCCTTAGCCCTGTGACAGAAGAAGACACTATCCAATTTGCCATCTTGCATTTAGAAGGATTGGCCCATGAATGTTGGCATCATGGCATCTTCACCCAAGGACACAATAACATAACCTCCTACGATGAATTTACACACAAACTCATAAAAAGATTTGACAAAAAACACCCCCCAAAAAGATTTCAAGGAATTAACAAAACTAAGGCAACAAGGATCCGTGGAAGATTACATAGCCGAATTCCAAAGAATTTCAGTAAGGGTGTCAGGGGTTACTAAAGATCGGCTCACCTACCTATTCATCGAAGGGTTAAAAGATTCGATCTGAGGGTTGGTAAGCGCCCTTGATCCCACCTCTCTCGATGACGCCATTGATAAGGCTCTAAAACTAGAAGACACATCCACAAAAGATAAGTCATCAAACACACACCAAACCTCCCTATAAGAAAAATGGGCATAAAGGGGAATTTCCTTCTAAATATAACTACAAAGATTTTTGGAAGGGAAAATTATGTTACAATTGCAAGGAAAAATGGGAGCTTGGGTATGTTTGTAAGCGAGAAAACCTTAAAGGGCATGAGAGGACCTAAAAAAGAAAGGTTTGTGCTTCAAATGTAAGGAAAAATGGGGACTAGGACACATATGTTGAAAGGAAAGCAAGTCACAAAATATAGAGGCAATATCCGATGAAGAAGAACAAGGAAATCCAAGCAAGAAAATAAGGTACGACGAAGAAGAACAAGGAACCCTAGCAGCCATCTCTAGAGCCTCCAAGCATCACCCTTTCCGAATCAAAAGTATAAGAAAAGGGAAAAAAGTAATCGCCCTTATGGATAGTGGGGCAACGCACAACTTTATTGAGAAAAATTTGTTTACAAAAATGAAATTAGAAACAAAAGATTTTAAGGGTTTTAAAGTAGCCTTGGCTGATGGGTTCACTTCCCTATGTGTTACAAAAATTCCCCAACTAAAGCATGACCTTGGGAAAACATCCAATCAAAGAAGATTTCTAAGTAGTAAATTTAGGGGACACCGATGTAATCTTGGGTACCCCATGGATACATTCTTTGGGGCGTTTTAACCTAGACCTTTGTCATGTCCCCTTCTAGTTGACATCTCTCAGAGCACTGGATTAGCCTATTATGCGACCCTTGTAGGCTGATAGAATGGGTAGAGGGTCTTGATGGAGCTTGGCTCGGCTTCAGTTGTCAGTATTTGATGGAGCTTGGCTCGGCTTCAGTTGTCAGTATTTGATCAGTTGGCTTTCGTTTGGGCTCATTCGGACACCGTTTGCCTGAGTTGCTATTTTTAGCAGTTTTTGGCACTCAGAGAGGCACCCCTGCTATTTTTAGCAGTACAGTTTGATCACGTGCAGAATCACTCCCTGGTTTGCCAGCTTCAGACGGTTCGTGCATCGGACGTTTCTTGAGGGAGTTATTAATATTTGATTGATTAATTAAATATTAATTAAATTGAGCATATAATATAAAGTTATAATATTTTAATATTATAACTTAAGTGAAGGGGTCGCCCATCATTGAAAGGGGGCCATTTTTAATTATATTTTATAATTAAAAATTGATCAAAGACTATTGGAAAAATTAAACAAGAAAAGTCGAATTATTTTAATGATGCCTATTTTGAAGGAATTCACACTTTTTCAAGAGTATAAGGATTTGCTTTGAAAATCGAGCTATTATGTTATTGATTATTGAAATTTGAGCAAGTCTTCTTCCAGAGCACGGAAGCCAAGGGTTTCAGTCTCAGAGCATTGGGGAACGAGCCATCTCCAGTGAAAGCAATTTAGAGGTTGTGAAATATCATCCGATTTATTGCCAGGCAAAGAGATTTCTTCATTCAGAAGAAATTACAGAGCATCACAGACAAGAAATATTCAGGGTTTTGATTAGCAATTCATCCAGAGGAGTTTATTCCATTGAGGCGCATATTTCTTTAAGATCTGGAGACTCAGAGAAGAGCTGTACTTTTTATTTGTTATTTGCTGCTGTTTCAAGGCCGTACTGTTCTGTACCAGGCCGTACCTCCATTGGAAAGGGCGTACTTTCAAGATCAAGCAAAACGCCTTCCATCTCTTCAGTCTGTTACCACTAACAGGGGTGCCTATGCACCTGGCATTCATTTGGATCGTCTGACGGAGGGAGAAAGGGCTATTTGTTGCAGCCGTACCAGAAGTTGAATAAATAGTCTGGCATAGAAAGTTTCAATAGATTCCATCATTCTCAGAGTTATATTATTTTATTTAAATTTATTCAGCAATTTCTTTTCAAAATCGCCATCTTCTTCATTCATGCAAAAAACTCAAAAACAGTCAAAAAACCAAAAATACACAAAACAATAAAAAAAACAGTCAGATTTAGAAACAGGGGAAACAAGGGTTTCTACAACCTTCCAAAATTGGAGCTTTGCTTTAAACATAAGGGACAAGAAGTCCTCTTAAGAGGGCTATCCAATGGATTAACCTTGTAACATTGATCTAGTGAATGTTGAACTAGTGATATAGAAAATATTTTGAGATCATTTCATCCTAGATTCTACTTCTCCTAAGTCATTTTCCTTGATTAGAGAACCTTTACATCCATGATTAAAGATCAAGGACATCAATAGTAGGTGTCTAAGATAAATTTGATACAAATCAAGTTACACCCAAAATTTGTTACATAAGTCTATTTTAAGTTACATCATGGGCCCATAACCCATAGATCCCAAGGTCATTTGACCTCTTAAACTTTGGAAAAAAAATGATGTTGTTTTGAACTAAGTAGAATAAAACAATTCTTTTCTGAGATATGAAAATCTTCCTAGTGTTAAATATGGGAATATTTCAAATCTTTACAAGAGGAGTGACAACCTCCCATTGATATGGAAATTGGATGTTAGTGATAACTGTTTGCTATGGATTCTAAAACTTTGTACATCCAATAATTTGCACTTAAGGATTATCTAGGGAATATATACTTAGAAGGTTATAACATATGAGTCAATGATAAGAGAATATATGTGGAAGATGTTTCTAGGCTATTTTGCATTACATCCTCATTATAAACAAACTCACCTCGAAAATTGATTTGAATGTTTATGTGAAATGAAATATACTTTATCTAAGGGGAATTGTCATTTGATTATTTAAGAGGGGATACAACTACTAGTAAAGGACACGTAGATCCCTTACTCAAATAAAAATTGACCTTGCACCAAGGAGTAAGATCTTGATATTCACAACACTCCCATTCTCCATCATGATGAAGGATGCAACCTTTTAATATCATTCTGGATTTCAACAAGGGTAAAGAAGGATTTGTATCATTGCCTGGATCTTTGTGGTAATGAAATGAGAGAAAACTTGTTAATCTCCAACTCTTGGCTTTACTGTTGAGTCTTAGCAATAAAAATCTTTTGGGAAAAAAATCGGCAAACCAAAAGTTCAAGATTTTTTGAAAAAATCGGGAAAAAATCGGATTTTTAAAAAAATGTAAAAAATTGTAGAATAAGAGACAAAAACTATTTTAAAAAAAAAATGAAATGCATTTACATTGTAATAGAGTTATAGAGAGCAAATAAAATAGAGAGTTTAACTAATGAATCATAGAAAATAGATTTTGTTGTTTATATTCATATCGTTGATTACATTGCATTCCACATCTTTCAAAGCATTAGTTCACGGTGCATAACTGATAGATGACAAAATTTCAATTACAATATAGTTTGTACAAAGTCAACCTATAAATTGAGTACAAAGTTTCAAAAAATCAAAAGTAGCCAATGACTCTTGCTAGTTGCTTCTATAAATAGAGCTATGCTAGAGGGATGCAGGTCCTGATGATGAAGCTCTTGGGGCCTTTCCTCTCCTAAGTCATTCAGTCAAATGAGTATCAAAGTTGGACTCTGCTAGGATCTCAAAACCCTCAGCCTCAAGAAATTCATCACCAACAATCCACTCATTGTCTGGATCAAAAATTGCCTCAAAGAAATGTGGTCTCATGGCGATGGAATGCCATGACAATCAATAACAACCTCATTTCTTTGAGGCAATTTTTCAACCAGTTCACTGCCTTGTCTATGCTACCACATTTTTCATACATGTCTACCAAAGCATTTTATCAAACAGTTCACTGCCTTGCTGCTATGGCTAAAAGCCTAAAACAAGCGCTTTTGAACAAGCTATGGATGCTTGGAAAAAATCTATCAAAGCATAATAGTAAACAACAAGCTATGGATGCTTGGAAAAAATCTATCAAAGCATAATAGTAAACAACAAGCTATGGTCTCATGGTTTTGTTTTTTTGCGCGAAAATCAACGTGATTTTATTTGCAAGTTTTAAATGCATTTTTTTGGCAATTTTGCATTTTGAAATGGGAAAAAATCGTTGACCAAAAGGTCAAAGATTTTTTCAAAAAATTGGGGAAAAAATCGTCCAGCCTGTAGATTTTTTAAAAATCGGGATTAATTGGGTTTTTTTCCAGATTTTTGTTACAATGTGCATGAGTTAGAAGAATATTCGACAACAAATTGTCCTCATATTTTAGGGGATGGTTTTAAGCTTACCGATAGTCAAGTTGAGGCAAGTATACTAACAACTACTCTTCAAGGACATCATTTTAGTATAGAGTTAGACATAACTGAGACATTTGCCACTAGTTGTAGAATTTTTCAATTCCTAAAGTATCACAACAGAAGCTAATTACATCGCAAAAAAGAGCAATGTCAAAGAATTACAAATCTTAGCTTGTGATTGCTTGAGGACAAGCAATCTTGGGTAGGGTGGACCGTGATGTCCCATTTTATTCTTGAAAATTCAATTCCTTAAATCACAACACTGAATATCAAAACCCAGGCGCCAATGATTAATACTTTTTTTTCCTTGCTCAGGCTGACCCAGTTAAGACCATTAGTGATGGAATAAAGGGGGCCGACCCAGGAAAAGAATAATATAAATTAAGTGGCAATGGTGGGGCCGACCTAGAAATAATTAAAGGTATTTAAGAGCAGCGATTAATGGAAAAAGGCAGCGAATATGATAAAGGAGTGAGCAGTGACTAAAAGAATTACAAGGGTCAGTGATTACTTTAAGATTGTATCCAAACTAAGGCAGCACTCAAATAATTTGAAATAAAAGACTTCATAATGTGCCGACCTTACAAGACAACGATTCATATAAAATAAAGGCAGCAAGTTAAGAATTAATAAAGTAGTGCTTCATATTATGAAGAAGTATTAAGGGAAGATATAATTCATTAATGGAAGCAAATTAAGGTTTGAATTAAAGGTGATTTGTTGAAAAATGGTCATACCTTTATAAAAGGTTGTTTCCATTCAAAGGGATGCCTCCTTTCATGAAAAGGCATAAGGAGGATATAAAGATAAAGAGAAGTTGGAGGAAAGGGGATCATCGAATGATATTTAGAGATATATCTGCATTCAGGAAAGCAGCAACAATAAATACAATTTTTAATTGATCGAACAGGAAGGCAATTGGAGCAGATCAATCATAATTTCTGCATTCAAAGGGATTTGCATCCTCCTTATCATGAATGATGATATGGCATAAGGAGGATATAAAGTAAATAAAGAGAAGTTGGTAAGGAAAGGGGATCATCGAAGTGACATAGTTTAGAGATATAGTTCAGGGGTTGACAGCTTCTGAGAATCATATGGAGTTTTGAGAGAGTTATGATTATTTAAGTGATTTAAGTTAATTATTAACTTAACACTTTATTATAAAGTCAAATTGACTTTATACTTTTACATCACTTAAATATTTCATGAAAAGTGATTTAAAATTAAATCATTTAATCTTCAAAGTGGGCGCCCAAAATATTTAAGTCAAACTATTGAAAGTGACTTAAATATATGATGAAAGCGCTTGAAATTGGATATAAGCATTTTTGGACTCAATCACTTTAATTATCTGAGCAATTTCTTCCATTGGAGAACGAGATCTTCTTCAGTGTTGAGCATTTTTGAGATTGTGAGAGACCAGTCGAATTAGTGCATTTGTGAGAGCTTCATTCAGAGGTTCTATTGAGCTAAATTTGTGTTTCTGTAGTGTTTCCTTATTAGTTCAGGAGGGTTTGAGAGATGGCGTCCTTTCTTCATCTGGTAGACACTCTACTTCATGGCCGTACCTTCTAAGTTGAGGATTTTGGCTTATTGCTTGAAGTGCATGGCTCTTTGTGCAAGGGCGTTTTGGATTTCCTAGGAGAAACGCCTCTCCTTTTGAGGGTTTCTCTTCAGCTTCTTTGGTGTCTGGCTTATATCTATCATCTGCCTCAATTTCTAGGCTGGACATAGCATTATGTAGCTTCCTACACTGGATTTTGTCAGTTTTCACCATCTTGGCTGGCAAACTGGACTTATTTTCTTAAATAAATAATCTGGAAGCTTTCGGGTATGTTTATCATTTGTGATCTATTTGTTTCAGTTAAATAATACCTTCTGCACTTCCATTATGTAGAAAATAGCTCAGTTTCTCAGTTTATGAGCTTTTATATGATGCGCCCCTTCTCTTCTGTCCCATGTCCACCTGTAGGTTGAAGATCATGATCTGTTGATTGATCCCTTTTTAACCCCAACACATCAAAGAAACTCAATTTCTTTTTGTTTTGTGGTGAGCTTTGTCTTGAAATGGAGTCTTCAGACTGCTGCAAGCTACGAGCTAATCTTTGTTGTGAAGGCATAGGTTTCTGCTGAATATTATTTGAAATGCTCTCTACATTTTGCTGCGCGAATTTCTTTGATTTGCTTCGTTGCTTATTATAAACCATCCGATGCTCCATATATTGTTCGAAGTCTAGGCGATCTTTTATCTTATCTGGAAATGCTATATATTCCTCATAAGCAGCCATTACTTCATCAACAAATTTAGAAGCCATGATAACCACTTTGCTGTTCAACCCCTATGTGAGTAGTACCTGTCAAACCTGTTTTGATGTGACCGCATAGAAGCTGCTAACCCTCCAGGCTGGCAGGATCAGTGCTCTGATACCACTGTGATGAGCCCTGCTGGCTCACAACTCAAACCCCTATATTTTCTTATCTTATTTGTGTTTTTTTTAGTTTTTTAAAGAAAGTTTGTAGACAGAAGAGAAGGGGCGCATCATATAAAAGCTCATAAAATGTAAATCTGAGCTATTTTCTACATAATGGAAGTGCAGAAGGTATTATTTAACTGAAACAAATAGATCACAAATGATAAACATGCCCGAAAGCTTCCAGATTATTTATTTAAGAAAATAAGTCCAGTTTGCCAGCCAAGATGGTGAAAACTGACAAAATCCAGTGTAGGAAGCTACATAATGCAATGTCCAGCCTATAAACTGAGGCAGATGATAGATATAAGCCAGATGCCAAAGAAGCTGAAGAGAAACCCTCAAAAGGAAAGGCATTTCTCCTAGGAAATCCAAAACGCCCTTGCACAAAGAGCCACGCACTTCAAGCAATAAGCCAAAATCCTCAACTCAGAAGGTACGGCCATGAAGTAGAGTGTCTGCCAAATGAAGAAAGGACGCCATCTCTCAAACCCTCCTGAATTGATAAGGAAACACTACAGAAACACAAATTTAGCTCAATAGAACCTCTGAATGAAGCTCTCACAAATGCACTAATTCGACTGGTCTCTCACAGTCTCAAAAATGCTCAACACTGAAGAAGATCTCGTTCTCCAATGGAAGAAATTGCTCAAACCTTGGTCACAAAGAGTAGCATAGAAGAAAACCCAATTGGCAAAGTCAAATGATCAAGAATAGAGTTTGATTTACGAAAAATGCTTATATCCTCAAGGGGCATGCATTTCAAGAAGATGACGCCACTTTTCATCATTTAAATATTTTTAAAAAATATATTTAAGTCACTTTCAATAGTTTGACTTAAATATTTTGGGCGCCCACTTTGAAGATTAAATGATTTAATTTTAAATCACTTTTCATGAAATATTTAAGTGATGTAAAAGTATAAAGTCAATTTGACTTTATAATAAAGTGTTAAGTTAATAATTAACTTAAATCACTTAAATAATCATAACTCTCTCAAAACTCCATATGATTCTGTGCCGTCAGAAGCTGTCAACCCCTGAACTACCAAGGCCTGCTCTGAGCCGATCATTGAACTCTGAAGTGAGAACGACAAAACTCCTCCAGACAATGTCACTGACCCTCTAACCCAACCTGTTAGCCTACGAGAGTCTAAGTAATAGGCCAACCACCATCAAACACGATCATGCCAAAAAAGGGGACATTATAGTATGCCACCCCATGTTGGATGCCCGTGTGTGTGCTACTTGTGGGCCAAGGGGGTGAATGTCCGTCCTTAGGCTTAGATAGGAGAATCTACAGGCACCCCATTGTGGCTTTCCCTCTGATCTCTACATGGGTTGGTTGTTGAGATGGATTCAAGGAGTCTCAATCATAAGAAGGATGGATAAAGCAACATGGATAGGGAAGGCAGATACAAGTTTATCCACTAAGCACACCACCCCATGTTGGATGCCCGCGTGTCTGCCACTTGGGGCTAAGAGGGATGGTATTTCTGCTCTTGGGCTTAGCATGAGGATAGCTTCGGGCACCCTATCATGTTTCTCATCCAAGTCCTATTATGGATAATTTTCCATCATGCACTATAGATATTGTGTAGTTTATATAGATTTGAAATAGTTATATATTTTACATGGTTTAAATATGTTTTGATCATATGATTTATTATATATGTTTTGATCATATGAATTATATTTCCAATATTATCTAACATGATTGTAAAACCTAAACCAAGATTCATCTTACTTAAAGCATTTAATTGGTAAGTTATAATCTTAACTACATTAAACTTATGATTCTAGGACAAGATTTAGGGCAATCTTAGGAAGGGGACATTACATAAAGAAATTGTTTGTACATTGTTAGGTTGAATCATATGATATGAGACCAAATCTCTTAAACAGAAAAACATGAGTATGGGTATATGATTATATTAATTTCATTTGTAAAGAGGTCTATGGAAACTTGTATATACACAAATGATTTGATCTTACAATTGATGAATTGTTATGTTTTTAAACAAAGGTTATGTACATGAAAGTAGAGGTTGAAACCTATTATTGGAGTTAAACATTTAAACTGAAACAATGGAGTTATTAAAATAAAAGTCTTTTTTTAATTTTGAACCTTTTTTTATTAAAAATGTATGCACAGCTGTGGCGATGATCAACTATCCCCTACCCATCCCTCACCTGTCCTCCATTTTTGGGACGTTTAGGGAAAAAAATCAGGTATGGCTAGGGGATATCCCCTAGCTGTACCTACGTCTTGAGACAGGTACACCTAGAAAAACCCAAGGGATGTGTCCTTGGAGAACATAGTAAAATAATCTGGGGAAATGTAGACCTTTCAATTGTCCAACAGCGAAAGTATGCCATGGAGCATAGTCATGCAACCCAAACTCAATAATTGGATGCTGATTTATTACAATAGACATGACGTATAACCTGACAAACAGTTGAATTGGCTTGCTGTCCTTGAGAATTGAGTAAAATCTGTATGACTAGTTGGCCTCTTCGGAAGATTATTCATACTTAGGTAGCATCAAATTCCATTTTGGTTGATCTTATGCTAAACAATGTGAAAAATTCCCCAAAGATAACTAACTTATTTGGTCTACCCATTAGCTTAGGGATGATACATAGAGCTACACTGAAATAGGTCCCCATATTCTCATGGAGGCCACCAAGATGTAGGAAATCCACCTAATCAAGCCAATTTTTCGAAGACAAGTCTTGCCATTTGTGATACATCTCCTTGTTAATTGCAAGTTATACAATCTACCATCTTGAAAAATCATTTAACAACAACAAATATGGTATCATCAACTCTTTGGGTTTGTGGTGAGATGCTAACCCCAACACAAAGAACATTCTGATATGTTTCCAAGGATTATATGGTATTGTTAAGGGTGAGTTGATAATTACCAAGATTTTGATTCCCACCCTATGAAATTTGACAAATGCAGCACCATTCCACATTCTTAGTCACCATTTTATCCTTACTTGGATGATAACAGTATTTTTTAACTCTTGGCATTTGTTTGGCCATAAGTGTCCACCAAGGGCCTCTAGCATTGCTTCATCCACAAGTGTTTCTAACTTCTCTTGCAAGAACTTGAGGAATATGCTGCTTCCTCTAAAATAGAAACCCGTCCTGCATCATATAGTCCAACTAAGTGCCGTCCCATGTTGCTGTTTTGGGGCAAGACTGGTGGAAATATCTTTGAGGTGCTGAAACTCACCTCCTTTTCTGACTTGGTCATCAACAACACAATGTTAGCATAGTGCTTCTTCAACCACACTTTCTTTACTTGTTCTGTCTTTGATCATAAAAAGTGAAGCTTCATATACAACTTGGCTATCCACCTAATCAAGCCAATCTTTCTCGAAGACAAGTCTTGCCATTTGTGATACATCTCCTTGTTAATTGCAAGTTATACAATCTACCATCTTGAAAAATCATTTAACAACAACAAATATGGTATCATCAACTCTTTGGGTTTGTGGTGAGATGCTAACCCCAACACAAAGAACATTCTGATATGTTTCCAAGGATTATATGGTATTGTTAAGGGTGAGTTGATAATTACCAAGATTTTGATTCCCACCCTATGAAATTTGACAAATGCAGCACCATTCCACATTCTTAGTCACCATTTTATCCTTACTTGGATGATAACAGTATTTTTTAACTCTTGGCATTTGTTTGGCCATAAGTGTCCACCAAGGGCCTCTAGCATTGCTTCATCCACAAGTGTTTCTAACTTCTCTTGCAAGAACTTGAGGAATATGCATGTGCTTCCTCTAAAATAGAAACCCGTCCTGCATCATATAGTCCAACTAAGTGCCGTCCCATGTTGCTGTTTTGGGGCAAGACTGGTGGAAATATCTTTGAGGTGCTGAAACTCACCTCCTTTTCTGACTTGGTCATCAACAACACAATGTTAGCATAGTGCTTCTTCAACCACACTTTCTTTACTTGTTCTGTCTTTGATCATAAAAAGTGAAGCTTCATATACAACTTGGCTACCTAGCATGATGAGCGTATAATCTTTCTGAGTTTGCAAATATTTCAATCTTAGATGGTTTTTATACAGTTCAAACTTCTTATGAATTAAATATTCTCTTCTGTGAATAGTACTTGTATAAATAATTTCATATAATTTTGTTCATTACTGCAATATTTTTTTGTTATTTAATTATTTATTTATTTTCATTGTGGTATCCTATGAGATGACTATCTTAACTAGGTACAGTTAAGAGACCTGAACCTGATACGTAATAATCAATCTCAAATTTTTTTAAAATTAGAAGAGCTAAAACTGGAGCTTCTGCCACACATCTCTTAAGAATTCAGAAACTTCTTCTATCGTCTTTGTTTACATAAAGTTCTTATTTACTTTCATTGAAAGATCCTAGGTTCAGCAATTCTATTATGATTAATAGAATATTATGAATTTACAATAGAAGTTCACATCCTTATGAGTTATGACAATGTTTAACCTCAGTTGTATTACTTCGATAAGGCTATTCCATGATCTCCTTAAATTTCCATTACAATTTCAAAATTGACATTTCCAAGTTATACTAACTTGTGATGGAAGAACATGCTTAAATCCAAATTAATAAATTTTCAAATTCTTGCTATTCATCAAACAAAACTTGGAGATGTATCAAATCTAATTTTTTGTTTTTATTATAAACCAAAAAAATCATCCAAATAAGCAATAACAGACTTGCCAGGGAATGTACGTGACACCTTATTCATGCCTTGCATGAAAGGACAAGGTGCACAAAGAAGACAAAATGAAATTGCTAACTAGTCATATCCTCATCCATGATAGGTGGCCACTTCCCTTGAAGTCCATGCTTGAGATCATTCATGTCAAGTACAAGGAAGCAATTATTAATAGAGATTTTACTTAATGCTACTAAATGTAACACATCTATTACGTTCTATGTTCCACGGCGTTTCAGGGACTGGGACGGGGGGACCGCAGGGGACGCGTTTTTGGGACGTTTCCTAAGGGGCAATTTTTAGGGGACGGCAGGGGATGACGACATACAAAATACACACACACACACATATATATATATATATGATTTTTTCAAAATTTATTAATATATTAGAGAGAGAGAGAGGGAAAGAGAGATAGATATGTCAATAAATTAATAATTGATAACAACAATATCAATATGTAAATAAATCGCGAGAGTAGTACTATAACTGTATAAGAAATGTCATTAAAGCATTATAAAATTTATCACAGCAGTATCAAACATCAACAAAACCATGGTCTATCAATATCCAAATGTCTAAAACTATTTGTGGTTCTTCTAATTTACTTGTATCTAGATCATCTAATATGGATGGTGACGATATTTTTGAACCCATATGATAATGCTTGATCAGTGATGACTGATTGTTGACACTTGACATTATTATTTTTTAATTTTAATTTACAATATATATCAGGACATTCGAGTTTGACTAATTGATACTTGAATATTTTTATTTTTATGGTGGTGTTGTTTACTATACAATATATGATGCTATGTGTGGTATTTTGAACTTAACTATTGCTACAAATATGTATATATTTCTGATTTTTATATGTTTTTGTATGGATGAACCCAAACCCAAAAATAAATTTGACCAAACACGAACCAATACCAAGACTGGCAACTTGGGACAATAGGGTTTGGATCATAAATAATTAGTGTTAAATTTATGTAGTGTCTTTTTGTCACAGTCTAGCCATAGAGGCAATAGGTATCTTTCTTTTTGAAGTATTTACCTCAACTTTTGATATACTATATCTGATTCATCTCTATTCTTCTAAAACCATAATATTTACTGAACAATCAAGTGATTGCAGAAGGTTTCTATGAGGCATGTTAGAAGTTCTCCTCTACTGCATTTTAAAGAACTATTAAAAAATTAAAATGAGACTTAGTAATACTAATGACAAAATGTTAATATTTTGTCCCCATCAAACTTTAGCCAAAAATAAATATTAAATTAATCCTGGGAGAGATGGTGGGCCCTGCACGACCTTGGGAAGGAGAAATAAACTTTAAAAAAATCAAATTTTTATTGTTTTTTAATGTTTGAAGCTCTTAGCCTGTAGGGGACGTCTAGCCGTCCCCAAACTGCCGGAAACGTTTCCTGGTGTTTTCTATGAATTTTGTTGTTTCGGGGACGGCAGGGGGACATCCCCTTTGCGTCCCCCCCGTCCCGGGGACGATAGGGGACGGGGATAGGGGGTTTTGGGGCAGGGGATGCGTCCCCGTGTAACCCTGATTACGTTCCATCTTTCTTGGGAGATAAAAGCCTTGGTCTTGATTTATATTTAATTTGATGGAGATATCTTTCTATGTGGTGATAAAGCAGCTATAAATTCTTTTGGCCAAACATCTTTGTACTCTTTCAATAGATCTTGGAAATTCATCAGGTAGGTCATCCTTTTCAAAATTTGTTCTTTCAATGTCCTTCTATGGTAAAAAAGAACATAGCATTCTTTAGTTATGTTGACATGATCCTTTAAATCATTAGTTGGAACCAGCGCTTTCTTGTCCTTTTCTTTTTTCATTGGAATAAGATTTTCCATCATGTATTCTACTTTGATTGGGTTGCTATGTTTGTCTTAAAAGTATATGGCAAATTTTTATGTGGAAAATATTGCATCACATTTCATCCACTTAAGACGCCAACTTTAAGATCTTAGGTAGCTAAACACTGATATAACACATCTACTAAATGCTTGAATGGTCCTCAATCTAACCTATATGTATCATGATGGGGGTTTTTATCTAGATTTTACACAAAATAGGATGAGGACTCTCTAGATTCTCATTGCTACTTGAATTCAACAGCAGGATGCATACCCTGCTCCTTACTTTATATTTTATATGAAATATTCTCTTCCATAGCTACCAGTATTTCTTTTGTTTTTGATACAAAACATTCACAAAATTCTTAAGTACATGCACTTCCTCTGCCTGTTTTGGTTAGTGCTTCTTCAGGTCTTCTGTTGTTGGTCTTTATGTCCATGGAACATTGTATTGAATTGTCACTATTGTTGGTACCACATCTGTAACAAACCGTTGATCAGCTCTCTTGTTGTCCCAGGCCATTTAAACTTCTTTCTATAGCTACAATTTTGATTTTTTTATCTCTCTTTTCTCTCCTCAAATTTCTTTCAATCTGTTTATCCTCCTTGCCTAATACTTCTGCTGTTGAGATTGTATACGTCACAACCTCCCTATTTGTTCTATTCACTTCTCAAGTTTTCATTTTGCAGTTCTGTTTCTACCTTTAATTCCATCCAAAATTGTAACAACAGCCCCTGATTTTTTTGAACTGTTTGTTGATTGTAGTGTTTTTGCTGTTATGTTTGGTTTGCTTGCTTTCATATGCGTTTCATAGATACATTGCCAACATAGAAAATAATGCATAAAGAAGGAAATACTGAGAAGTAATATTGCTTTTCTTATTGAATGACATCATATAATAAGGGCAAACGATTACAAACCAAATCAGATTGAATACAAGATATTTTCAGACCTGGAAATAGCAGTGATCAGACTTGGAAATGATCATATAACAGCAGCAACTCATTATCAACTTGCATTACATGTCACATTTGTGAATAGCCAATGAATACATGGATTCCCACACCAAAAACCAGCTACACAATCACTGAGAAATGCAAAATAAGGGGTCTATACATCAGCAGATCACTCATCCCTGAACACCCAAAGGGCATGACTCCCTAGGTAGGGCGATCTGCTCTCAAAAATCAATCCTCCAGTGATTATTACAAGTGAGCACTTGGAATGGGGCGCCAAAATGAGAGGAACCCAATAGATGAATACCCAGAATGATACACCAAGTGTTCACGGAGCTATGAACAATTTTCACTTTCAAACCCTGTCAAAAGGGTAATTTCCAGAATTCTGGAAAAAGCAAATTAGACATCTGCAAAGGCTCTAGATCACCTCCAAACACCACCAAAATGAAGCCAAGAATCAAACACACCAAAATCTCCAAACCCACATCAAAAAACCAAAAATATCTTCATCATTCCACCACAAAAACACTGAAAATCAGAACTCTGTTGATACCCAAAGTGATCCCTGAAATAGAATCACTCCAATCCGGCTAGGGTGTACCAGCTCCAAACGGTGACGGTTTTCGTCCTCAACACGCAGTAGTAGAACCCTGGAAGCATTCCAAAAGCATCCTGTTATGTTGCCAAATGAAAGATGATCAAATGAGAGCCAAACCGTAGCTCTATAGAAGTGAGAGGGAAATTAGGGCAACTTTTTTGAATTAGGTTTCCCTCCAAGACTCCCATGCCCCCCTCATGAGCTCATTTATTTTATTTTTAAATTCCTTATATCTCCCTAGGGGCGTCCAACATTAGAGGCCAAGGTACTTCTTGATGACCCCAAGCCCCCTCACTTAAGTTATAAAGTGACTTTATAAAAATAACTTAAGTGACAGAAGAAATACAAATATCAATTAAATCATCATTCGACTCACCAATGCCAGAACAAGAAATAAACACTGTTGGAGCAATATTGGCCTGGACTAGTTACCAAAAGTACACCTACTATAAATAGCCACGGCTAAAAATAGTAAGTACTCTCAAACACCAAACTGGCACAAAATTGAAATACACAAAGACTTACTATAAATAGTAAGTACTGGAATTGGCCACTGCTAAAATTAGAAAGTCCTGCCAGAAAGCATTAAGTCAATACATTAGAGGCTCAATACTTGGCTTTTTTTTAAAACAATGTTATATCAACTAGCGCCAAGGTACTTCTTGATGACCCCAAGCCCCCTCACTTAAGTTATAAAGTGACTTTATAAAAATAACTTAAGTGACAGAAGAAATACAAATATCAATTAAATCATCGTTCGACTCACCAATGCCAAAACAAGAAATAAACACTGTTGAAGCAATATTGGCCTGGACTAGTTACCAAAAATACACTTACTATAAATAGCCACGGCTAAAAATAGTAAGTACTCCCAAACACCAAACTGGCACAAAATTGAAATACACAGAGACTTACTATAAATAGTAAGTACTGGAATTGGCCACTGCTAAAATTAGAAAGTCCTGCCAGAAAGCATCGAAAATCACCATAGAGCCCAACACTGGCTCTAAGTACCCTAACCATCTCCACTTAGCCTACACAGGCTAATGGAACAATCCAACTACTCAGGTGTAAGAAGGGGACATTTGAAAAATGGTTCCCCCAAATAGCTAACTTCATGACCCGCATCCCCTTTTGATCATGAAATCTTGAATTCTTTTATTAACATAATAGACATTACATTAGGCCCTTGGGTAAAATTTTAGTTAATTTTTGTATTCAATTGTTGAGAATTAAAAACAAGCTTCTGGTCCTTTGATGACTCATTTCGAAAATAGGGACATTACACTTTTGCAACACAAACAAGTTTCTTTCTTTGATCTCAGTTATTTCTTTATCAGCACAATTGATGGGCGTGAGTGGCTACATTGGGATTATAGAGATATAAACTTGGTCCACATATTAGTGCCATCATCTTCTACATAATTCACATCCCATTGTAGATTGAAGGCTTTAATTTGATCAATTGTTAGCCATATCCAATAGTGCCATCATCTTCTACATCATCCACATCCCACTGTAGATTGAAGGCTTTAATTTGATTAATTGTTATTGTTAGCAAGAAAATTGGGGAAACACAGATCGGAGTTTTGAGCCCCAAGTACTTTCTGAGTGTTGTAGTTTATACCCCGGACTTGGTCATACAAAGGCAATAATGGTTTGATTTAGACAAGGATTAACTAATCAATTATATATTTACAAAATGCCAGATAACATCATGCATATCAAATTTCGGTAATCATTATATTAATTATATCAATGGAGTACATTCATATATCTTCCCCTATACTCTGTACATCTTTCTCTTTTTCTTACATATATTCTTTCATACATACATTCTTATACATATGTACCATTTCATACATTGGCTTCTACATACATCTCCCTCTTCCCTGCTATTCATATCTTTAGTTATACATATATCTACTGGATGGGACATGACCCATCCTACCCCTACTCTAGATGGTATTTTTCAATCTTATGGTCTGCAAGCTCTTTGCGACAAGATGCAGTAGGATTTGCTCGGTTGTGTTTGAATTGTTGCTATTTTCTATCAACATCATCCCCCCTTTCAAAATGTTGACTTGTCCTCAAGTCAACACTACTCTACTGGAAGAATATCCTTATATATCTCCTTGAGTTTAGAAAAAGT
Organism: Sequoia sempervirens; assembly: GCA_007258455.2. Lineage (NCBI taxonomy): Eukaryota > Viridiplantae > Streptophyta > Pinopsida > Cupressales > Cupressaceae > Sequoia > Sequoia sempervirens. Next base: position 113,195 of record VDFB02026522.1, on the reverse strand, counting down.
GTTCACCATTGTGTTTTGGCTAAGTTTAGCTGTTGGGTCTGAACTTGGTTCTGCAATAGTAGCTTCTTTGCTTCCTAAAGTGTTTGGGGAATTTGTATCTTCTCTACTAATTGTTGTGCTTCCTTGAGAACTCCCGTAATATATGCTAGCCTTAAACTTACTACTTCCCTTAGAATCACCTGACATGCAAAAGAAACCCTGACATGCAAACCCTAAAAATAGCCTCGGAAGGCTGAATCCTGAAAGTGATCACCTTGACTTGCATGTTATGTCATCGCGAAGGTCTTGAAAAACCCAGAAGGAATATCCAGACATGCAAAGCAAAACTCTGCATCTGGACCCTGAAATTTGTGCCGGAAGCTGGACTGCTAAAAATAGTAAGTTATCCGTTTTTGCTCAAATTTGGCATGCAAGCAGTCTGATATACCCTGAATACCGTGTGATGATCGGAATTTCAAAAATGCTGACAAATTGCCCTGAATTCCATACTTACTAGTAAGGACAAGAACGTTAAGCTCAAGTTTCAAGTTATTCACCTCGTTTGACTTCAAATTGGCTGGAAAGACTCAAACCCTAATTTTCAGACTTGGCCAAATTCATGTTTAAACTTGCAGACGGGAACATCCCGGGAAAGCAGACCATAGAAAAGAGACAGACGGAGAGAGAGACACGAAAACCAAAGCCCAAAAAAAAACCAGAATGGGGCAAAAATTAGGGGTCCCCATTTGAATGGGGCGATGTGTGAAAAAGGTCACAACATCTGGCATCCCTCACGGGAAAGTGTTGAAAAACACTTTAAGAATTGAACTTTGATTAATCTTCCTCGAACCATCATACAGGAAAGACACTTACTCAAAAGGGGAGAAGAAACCGATATTGGATCAGAACACTTTTATCTAAGACCCCGTGAGTGTGTGCATTCGTTCCATCTCTAAACCATCTTGACTTCCGGAATCGGCCGTAGCGGGTTATATAAATATCTTAACTTCAAAAGCATCCTGGACATTGCCTCGCTGCCAGTCAGGCGTCCATAGCCCCGGCGAGGTTGTCGCTACAATTCTCACGAATATTGCTCCACTTCCGGCCGGGCGTCCATAGCCCCGGTGGAGTTACTCGTATGTTCCCAAAACCAATATTTCACAATATTTTCTTTTCATCTTTCATTTTCATTCTTTTTTTTCTTTTGATATTTCTTTTAAGCACATTCTCCTTCCTTCATTTGATTTCTCCGTCAATTCCTTGATTGGCTGGCAGGCAATGAAGCCTCCAATGGGTTTGAGAATTGTAGTGGCGCTGAAGCAAGACGTAAAATTTTCACCTGCCAAAACCTTTCCCAAGAAACCAAAATGACTCAGAATGAAGATAGGTAAGATTTTTAAGGTCTTTAGACTCATGTGTTAAGACACAATAGCGGGTTAACCTCCCGAGACGAGTTCAATCGCTAACTGGATGATGACAAGAGGAAAACAACCTAGTCCTTTTCAAAAATTTATGCAAATTCCAGTGAAAGGAACCACGTTGTGAAAGTTAAAACATCATCACCTCATCGCAACGGGAAAACCCTAAAATCCTTGCCCATTCCAAACCAAAACCACTTGAGCGGACAACTCAAGGGACGAAAACGCCAAACCAAAAACCCAAAGGGCAACAAACCAAAACCAAAACAAAGGAAAACAGAAAAGCAAACGGAAAGCAAACAAACGGGAAAGCAAATCTAATCTAACTATATTACAAGGTAGGCTCTCAGAGAGAACCTAGGGTTGGAAATAATGCTTGAGGAATCTCCCATCATCTGGCAACGCGATATCCCCTCTTGTTCTTGTTCGTAACTTAAATGCATCATCTCCCAGGATCTCAGAATTTTGACCAGGGTCCAACCATGATTTGTCGATCCATCCGTTCATGACCCTTTGATGTATGGTGAAACTTCCCAGAGTTTCATCTCTTTTCTCTTCCAAGCGCGTCGGCTGGGAATACCTAGTTTGAACCCAATCTTCTTTCTTATGGACTTCTCCACATTCTTCTTCTAAAGTGACTTGTTGAATCATCTCCGGGACTTGTTCTGAGGAGGTCTTACCCATGGCACCTATGTTCTCTGAATAGAAAGCTTCGTAAATGGGTAACGATAAGTCTCTGATGGGAGCACATTCTGTCTCTTGCTTTACATCTTTTATCATAGATTCTCTGAACGTCTCTTCATTCTCATTCCTACTTGAATCATTTTCAGTCAACACTCCAGTGAAGGCGGGCGTATCTTCTGAAAACTCCTCCCCTTCCGAGCTTTGCAACGTGAGGACTTCTTTCTTAACAGGCTTGTACGTACCCAAATCAGTTTCCATGAATAAAACATCACTATTTTCACCACATTCTGTAATCATTAATTTGAGCCGTGGTGTACTTTCAATTTTTATCTGATTTGGAACTCCCTTCCAAGGCAACCACATGTGGGAGAAGTCAGTCGCGATATATCCATTCAATTTTCTGGACCAATCTCTGCTCAATAGCATGCCATAACCATCTGGTATATCCACAACTGATATATCGATACGACTTTGAATTCTAGGATCCGCCGCTAGCTGCATATGAATACCATTTAATTCCCCTACAACTGGAACTTCGGTCTTATCCAGTTGAGTTACTTTCTTGTTGGTCTTGAGCGGGATTATACCTAACGCCTGACATACCTTCAAAGGCATGACATTACTTGATGCACCGGAATCAATCAAACAATTGTGCAGTAACTTTCCAAAAATTCTAACTGAAACAAGAAATGGGGCTGGCTCACCCCTTCCCTGATAAAATACCACTGGCTTCTTCCTTTCATTTGCTGAGGTATTCTCCTTTTCATCTTTTCTATGTGATTGAAATTGATTGTCTCGTACAACCTCTTTTGGATTTTGCGTTTGTTCTTGTTTTTGCTTCTGTTCCGCAGGAATATTGAACCGTTTCTTTTTATCTTCGATCCATGACTTTTCAGGAGCGTTTGAAGAACCTTGTACCACACCTACGAAATTTTGAGGTTGTTGCGGAGCTTCCCAAGTGTCAAATGGCGCGTGAGGCACTTCTACCATATTTGCATTCTGTACAGGACGAGACTGTGTGACAATAGGAGGATTTCTTGGTGCACTAGTTGCTTCTTGTGATGTACTCCTCGCAACGGGCGTTTCATACACACCTCTCAGAACTGTATCCCTGACCTCCGAAATCTTCATTAGCTCGTGTAAGGGGAGACTAACCTTCATCCTTTTGAATTCTTCTAGCACATAGGAGCCAAGTCTTTCCACGTCTTCTCTGGGAGGACTATCCTTCTGTCTTTGTCCATCTTGATGAATTGGTTGTTGAATAACTTGTTGTCCACCTCCGCCTTGCATTGTATTCTGCCGCCTGTATTCTGGAGAATCTCTTGGTAAACCTGGGTTGTTGCTCGCATTGGGGTGCGGCGGAGTTGTAAAATTATTAGGAGGTATTGATGATGTAAGTGGCTCTTTCTGATGATAATTCCTTTGATACACTTTAGGAGCTTCACCTCTAGTGGTTTGAAAAGCTTGTACCTCCCTACTTCCTTCCACCAAGACACTGTTGTTGAGAGGCGGAAAAATATAACCATCCCTATAAAGAGACTCTTCTGGTGAAGCATATGTGGCATGGACTTCTGACGGTATTTGAAACTCTGGCATCCCCACGGGAGCGTTTGATGAAGCTGATGGAAATTGGTGATTAACTGGTGGGGGCGTGTAACTCTGAAACTCAGGTGGGACATTGCAATCTTCTATTATCAGTGCTTGATCGTATCTGGGTGCCGGGACTAATTCATATCCTGTAATTGGAGGGTTCTCTGTGGCGCCTGTATTCCCTGTTTCATTCTTGAGAATACCAGCCACAACTTGGAATTCGTGACACTGAAGCTCAGAGTGCTGGTTCGTGTAATGTAATCTACACCATCCCGGTGAGGCACTTTCGGCCATATAAACTCTATCTGCAGGACGGTTTTCAGAAGGTGGCGGATTGTCCAATGGTGATGGCACTCTTCCATTGTTGGGACCTGTATTCCAAGACCTCTTCTGAAATCCCTGATTGTTATTTCTATACCCATAATTGTTTTCATGATTGTATCCTTGATGGGTATCTTGATGACTTGGAGGGTTATTGTGGTATCCTCGGTTAGCACCTTGGTGTGCCTGATAGTTTCGTGGCATAGTTTGCGTCTGATTATTTTGATTTTTGAGGTGAGTCACCTCAGCTGACAGCCTCTTCACTTGTTCTATCAAATCTTTCATTTCATCTTTCTCCTCTGAAGTTTTCACTGGTGGCACTGTGTTTTGGAGATAAACAGGCTGTGGGACTTGCGTCTGGGACAAAGGCATCCCAGGATGGAGAACTAACTGACTTGATGGTGCTTGCACTTGATAAGCTGGCTGTGGGATCGCATTTAGCGCTGGAACTTGTTGATTCCATGTTGAGCCGAACATTGGCATTTGATTGTTTGTCGTAGCCAGGCCGGTGTAGAGTACGGGCCCAGTTATATTCTGTCCTAAACCTTGACTTACTTCAATGGCTTTAGCATAAGCTTGATTTATGTCTGCTGGGGTGGGGTGAGATCTTACGAACATTGCAGTCAAAGGATCAAGTGCTGAATAGTAGCATTCTCGAGCATCGTCAATGACATAAGGAGTGCGTAACCTATTGAGGGCCTTTTGGAACCTATTGTTGAATGCACGAATGGGCTCTTTGTCTTGTCTTCTCACTTCTGCAAATTGACGATAAAGCTCTACAGGGGTGGCTGGTATACCAAACTTTCCGATGAAGGCCTCCTTCATCTGCTCCCATGTCCTTATAGACCCCACAGGTAGGTGAATGAACCAAAAATGAGCCTCTTCTCCCAAAGAATATGGGAATAGGCGGCAAGCCACGTCTGCGTACCCAATCTGCCTATTGCGTAGGTGACCTTCAAACATCTTGATATGATCCTCGGCCGTGTAGTTAACATCATTGGCAATGAACTTAGGACAAAAATTTTCAGGATTCTTTGGCATCTCATGGTAGTCTTGAAACTCTAGCGGAGATGGGTTGGTAACCAACCATGTAGCACCGTTTGGCGCGGGTTGACCTCCTTGCTGACCTCCCAGTTGACCTCCTGGTTGAGCCATTGCTTGAACTGGTAGTCGCCTTTGATACACAATCACTTGGGCTGATTGTTGTACAACAGCTTGAGCTTGTCTTGGCTGAGCAGACCTCGAAGCACTAGGTGGAGTTCTGAACAAACTTGGAATCTCTTCTCCGCCTTCTTGAACTTCTTCGTTTGATAAAAATTCTTCACTTGACTTGACTTCTTTGCTTGAATGAACTTCTTTCTTCTTCCTTGATCTTGTAGGTAGCTCTAACTCCACAAAATCTTTATATGAACTGGGCGTAGACCTCAAGATTCTCTTCAACTTGTCTGGCGAAAATGAAGTGATACGATCCAGGATGTACTGCTTCTTTTAGTGGCTGCGCGCGAGATTCTTCAATCCTGAAAGAACACCATCTTGTCTCATGATAATCTTCTCCAATGGAACTCTTTGTGTACTTCAAACCCTTTCTACTTCAACACAACTATATGCTGTAGCTGTTAATCGCCCTCCTTCTAGCGCCAATTCTGTTGACGTGGTTTTTGAGACCGCACCAACACAGAATAAAGTTTCCCAACGGACGCTCTATCCTCTCTTGAACAAAGTATTCAGCATGCTAAGATTGCGAGTAAGATCATGCTTTCAACTCCAAGGTTCCTTAAGTGCGAATAGGCTCAGTTTGGCTCGATGTGATATTGCTGGTATTTTCAAGGGGACTTACACAATTGTTCGGCTAACAACAAAGACTAAGGGTTTTCGTGTGATTCAAATGATTTGGCAGGTGAGCGCAAGTTTCCTAATTCTAACCGGAAATGAACTGAATTTAAAAGAGTGTAGGGCCTAAGAAGTTTATGTTCTATTCTAAATGCAGGATATGTGGAGCTTCATTTCAATAGACTTCAACCGGATTTCACCTAGCCTCCGTCGGACAGCCTCAGTAAAATCGGTGCAATCTTCAAAGGGGATAGCAAAAGGTATTCAAGTTGTAGTTTAACATGCATACACCATCACAACGACGCATATAAGCATATAAACCATAACCGAAGTTAAACTCAATGTAATGTCCAGTTGACCACGCAAGGCAGACTTATCATCAACAAGCCGCTAGTGGTATGGAATAAAGCGAAGCTATCTCAATAAAACACCACACACCAAAATAAGCTACTTGCATGAGACTAAGCTACTTGGATACGAAAGGAAGAAGAAACCTTGCTAGCATTTCATGACAAGACGAATTCCATCATCAATGAAAAGATCTATTATCATAAAATGTGTTACACAACAGTCTCTTCAAAAGTTTTCAAAGGGAAAACTTTCTCTCTTCTCCAAATTATGCAAAATGCTCTACAATACTACACTATCTAACTCTCTCAACGTCTACTCTGATTCTAACTTTCTATCTGTCTAACTATAATCTGATTCTAATGAATTACAAATGAGGGGGACTCCCCCTTTTATAGCTAGCCAAGTCCCAAAGGACGGCTAGGGTTACAATCAATAGAGTGGCCAGAATCGTGCCACCTCAGCCCTAAATAATATTGCCCTAAAAACCGCCACAGAGGAGAGTGGGGTAATAAATGCGCCATAATGTCCACCATCATCCTTCTAGAAGATTCCAATTGTAGACGCATTCACACTGTTCTCGATCTTCTTTCTTGGCGTTGTTCTTTGACTTCTTCCACTTGAGGGTCTTCATCTTCGTCACTTTGAGTTATACTAAGTCTCAACACTTAGCCATCTTCTTGCAAACTTTCCTCCTTCGAGATTGGAACTTGTAACTTTATCTTCCTTCGAAGGTTGTAATATCATCCTGCTTCACTTAAATCATCAACGCTTGGCCTCGACGTTTCTCCTGCAAAACAAGCAAGGAGAGGGGTATTAGATCATTTCATAATATAAATTTAACTCACTTACCTGATTCTAGCACTTTGATCTTCAAGGGCTCATCGTTTTCGCGTTCAAATGCCTTAGCCAAATTTTCAATCCATCCTCTTCAATCATCTTTGAGAAGTTCATTTCACCTGCTGGAGCTCTGACAACCTTGGTTTTATTCACCTCTGGTTCAAGAAAACTACCTTCACGAAGGATTTAAGCAAATTCACCTAGGCGGCTTCTTTCAAATTCATCGTCTGGAGAATTTCGCCTTGAAAATACATTTTCTTCACACTTGCCTTAGAAAATCTTCAAAATTCCCTTATGAAATCCACCAACCTGGTGCCCACTTAAAATATTCATCCCAAAATTCTCGACAAGCTGTGGAAGACCTTAAAATCAACTCCTCATCGATAATCTTCGATACCCAGAAGAAAATTTTCTCCAGAACGCATCGAACCCATGGGTGCCCAACGAACGGGTTCATTTAATTTTCTTGAATTTTGAACCTTAGAAAATTATCATTTTCATCATTTAAACTCGTTCTTTGCCTGTGATCACTCTGTGTTGCTCTGACTTCTCGAAAAATTTGAATCACCTTGCAATATCATCGTCCCTGACTTCATCACTGAGAAAAGTTGCTCGTGCTCTGAGAAATTTCATCAACTTTCCAAACTAAGGCATTTTTCTAAGAGAGGAAATATTTTGTGCCTTAGAAATTTTTGAAATCATCTCTTTGGAAAAAAATTTGCCTTAAAAATTTTGTATCCAGCTCGATCCACTTTGCCTGTGAAAATACCAACTTTACTTAGAAAATTTTATGAAGGCGCCTAGCACATTTTATTTCCCGCTCCACACTAGTATTTCACTTCACACTTGCAAGGCAATTTTATCCAACTCCAACGCCTTAGAGATATTTCATCACTTCAATTTATATTTCACTTCATACTTGGAAAATATTCATTTAAAAGGCCCAACGCCTAGGCAAATTTTCAACACTTAGAAAATATTTTGTCTCCCCTTGAGGCGCCTAGCATTTAACATTTTATTTCCACCACCCTTGGCATATCACTTCATCACGCCTTACTTTCCAGCATCCACCACCTTGAGCGCATTTAGCATTTGAAGAGGGATGACGCCACACCTAGCAATATTCTTTCTTCCCCTCTTAGGAAATTCACCAACACTTTTCAACTTTAGGCGCCTATCACACTTTGAGAGGAAAACGCCTATCATTTGCCTAGTGTTTACCACGCCATGAAGTGTCTTTCACTTTATTTACCACCTTTTACTCCATCCACTTACCTTTTAACTCCTCAACATGGGCGCATTTAGCATAGGGAAGAGGATGGGCGCATTTTGCTTGTGTAGAAGGAATCTATTCAACGCCTTGACCTTGTGACTCTTGAGCTTCTCCACGTTTGTCTTGATATGTCCTCTTTGGGCGGATTTTAGCATGGGGGAAGGATAAACCTTATTGACTCCTTTGACTTTGCATGAGCGCATGTGTGAGAGAGAAGAATGAAACCCCAACGCCTTGGCATATGACTCTTCGGCTTCTATTTTTTTGTCTTGACATGGCATGCCTTGGGCGCATTTTGCACCTCTTGCAGGATAAAAAGTGTTGACTCCTTTGACCTTTCTCACTTTGGGCGCATTTTGCCCAGGAAGGAGGATGAACTTGCTTTGACCATTTGACTTCCTTGCCTTTTGGGCGCATTTTGGCCTAGGAGAGGGATTTTTTATACTTAGAAATTTTTTGAATGTCTCCAGCTTGCTTGTGGGCGCATTTTACCCCTGGTGAAGGACGAGGTCTCAGACTTAGAAAATTTTCAACTTATTCCTCTTCAAGTTTGGGCGCATTTTGCCCCTGGAGGTGGATGAACACTTTGACTTTTCTTTGACCAGTTGTGCTTTGGGCGCATTCTGACCCCTGAGCAGGACGAACTTGCATCACTTTGAATTTTTTATGCCTCCAGCTGGGATGGGCGCATTTCTTAGGCCTGCTGGACGAAGTTCCAGACTTAGACAAATTTTCTCGTTCTTGCCAGCTTATGTGCCCTGCTATTTATAGTAAGTCTCTTGATTTTGCGTCCCTGAAGCCCGGAATGACTTGAAATTTTGCACACTGCATCCTCATAACCATGTTGCCCTGTCGACACTGCCATTTTCGGTCACCCTGCTATTTTTAGCCTGTTTCTGAAGGTGGCTTACTATAAATAGTAAGCTCTTATTTCTGATAGCTCCATGCTCGGATCGACTTGAAATTTTGATGAGGCGCTCCTCACCACGTGACTGTCTACCTTGATGCATGCAACCGATTTACTATTTTTAGCGTGTTTCCAATTTGACTTACTATAAATAGTAAGTGCTCCGTTTGACCGAAATTTCACCCAGAGCTTGAAGGATGCCGTCGATGGTTTACAATTTCGAAGATTTTGACTTTGATGCCTATTTTAGGCTTAAGTGGAAACCCTAACTTGCATCGCATGCCATCAAGATCTCCGCTTTGCTTTCGCCACCCCATCGCCATGAATCAATGCCGCCGGACACACTAAAAATAGCAAGTTCCTTCGAGTGAGAATCTCCGTTTGCATGTCACACCATCGCGAAGCTCTAAAAACCCATCGAATCCGACATGCAAAAGAAACCCCATGCAAACCCTAAAAATAGCCTCGAAGGTGAATCCTCGAAAGTGATCACCTTGACTTGCATGTTATGTCATCGCGAAGGTCTTGAAAAACCCAGAAGGAATATCCAGACATGCAAAGCAAAACTCTGCATCTGGACCCTGAAATTTGTGCCTGGACTGCTAAAAATAGTAAGTTATCCGTTTTTGCTCAAATTTGGCATGCAAGCAGTCTGATATACCCTGAATACCGTGTGATGATCGGAATTTCAAAAATGCTGACAAATTGCCCTGAATTCCATACTTACTAAAAATAGTAAGTACCTCAGAATCTGATAAATTTTTGCTGAGAGCCTGCTGGAAGCGTACTGACAAGAACGTTAAGCTCAAGTTTCAAGTTATTCACCTCGTTTGACTTCAAATTGGCTGGAAAGACTCAAACCCTAATTTTCAGACTTGGCCAAATTCATGTTTAAACTTGCAGACGGGAACATCCCGGGAAAGCAGACCATAGAAAAGAGACAGACGGAGAGAGAGACACGAAAACCAAAGCCAAAAAAAAAACCAGAATGGGGCAAAAATTAGGGGTCCCCATTTGAATGGGGCGATGTGTGAAAAAGGTCACAACAGGAAGACACAATAAAAGTGTACTCTTTCTCTTTGGAGTTGTTACACCCTGACTTATTGTTACTGAGTTACTTTTACCTTCACGGGTAAATAGGATGATGAATGCAAATCATGATTTCAATATGTTTGATAAATGAATGAAATACTGAAATAGGTATTAAGATGTTATTGCTTTGAAGGAGTAATTATGTTTATATTGATGAAGTACGATGAAAGAATATGAATTGCAATGTGAATATTCTAATGTTTTATGATGCAAGTGGATTTCATGTGAACGTTTAACTACCATTGCAAATGTGCCAAGTTGGATGTAGGTACAGGTCCACACCTCTGGAAGGGAGGGGAAGTATCACTTAGGAGAAGGATTTGGTTTGGTAACCCTTAATAAGCCAATACTGAGCTATCACACACACACATTCCAATTTGGTCTACTTGAGTTGGGTTAGTCCATGAATTGGGTAAGTGCCTTTGGTAATAGTTTTGGGATAATTTATGGTTTTAGTTTTTGGTCTTTGATTTCCTTTGGGATGGTAGGGTTATTGCTATGATCTCCTTGTGATAGTTTAATCCGTTAGGGTTTTGATATTGAAACGTACTTTTGATAAATTTGGGTTTATGCTTGAGAACTCATATATAAGAGTGAACAAATATTAAATATATGTGTATATATGACTTATCAATGATGCACACATATAAGGTGTTTATGCGAGTAATTGATCATCATATATATGTATATATTTAATATAAGTATAAATTGTCATGTCCCTGAAATTGTAATGCTAAATATGAGATATTGAAATACAAATAACAAAATCGAATAAATATCATTATTATAAATATAATTATCATAATTATAAACATCATTATTATAAACATCATTATCAACATAATGTTATAATTATAGCACAATTATCATAGAACAATTAATATTATTAATTATGAATATCATAATAACCAAACTAATATTTACAAGAAACTAATATTATATGACCATGCTTTAGTTAATAAATAAACAAATCTAAATATTATTTAAAAAAACCAATATTATATAAATAGGACTAATGCCTTGTTGATAAATAAATAAATGTAAAGGTATCGATCCCTAGTAAGAAGGCATATTTATCATGTTTACACAGCAGCGATCCCTAACAAAAGACATAATAATTATTAATAAAGCAAACATGAATCCAATAAACAACGATCCCTAGCAAAAGACATAACAATTACTAATAAAGCAAATAGTAATCAGTAAACCAATCACCACGATTAGTGAGAGGGGAGATTACCATATGCAAGGGATTCATCACTTCTAGAAAGGTGCAATTAAGGCTAATAGACATGATACATGAAGGAACGTGTCTATGGGCAGATTGGAGCATTTATATAAGGAAGATGATTTCAAACAAGAGCAGCATCATGGGGGTAGGAATAGAGAAGATTGCAGATCGATCAGCATTATCTGGTAAACTACATTGTAAATTAAAATTAATAAGCCAATACTTAGGAATAGTAATATATGCATGATATTATTTGTTGATATTATTTACTCTTATTGATGTTATTTAGGAATAATAATATATACATGATATTATTTATTCTTGATATCATTTACTATTATTGATGTTATTTAGGAAGAATAATTTATGCAAAATATTATCTATTCTTATTGATAATATGCTTAAAAAACTTTATAACATTGCTGACATGTTTATTTAGAGTTAGGCCCCGGATTACATTGTTGTGCTTATATCTTCAACATGGTGGGGAAAGGGGAATTTCAAAGAGAGTACAACAATGGGGCATCTTCTAAATACGCCACCCGGGAGGGGACAAGATGAGCCCACATGGGCCAAAGGGGTATTGTTGTTGTCTCAACAGGTATTACCTTTGGGTCTAAAGGAGTTGAGCCACCAAGATACCTTTTGCAACTCCTAAACCACCCCTCATGGTGTAATGAGTTTGATAGATACTTTAATGTGAGTTAGTAAAACCAATACATATCCACACCATGGGTAAGGGAAGGGAGGATTGCTGAGGGAGTACAGTGAGAGGGCATCTTCTAGATACGCCACCCGGGAGGGGACAAGATGAGCCCAAATGGGCCAAGGGGGTACTTGTCGTTGCCTCAACGGGTGTTGCCCTTGGGTCTAGAAGAGTTGGCTACTAGGACACCCGTTGCAACTTCACTTACCCTGCGAGGATTGCCGAGGGAGTACAGTGAGAGGGCATCTTCTAGATACGCCACCCGGGAGGGGACAAGATGAGCCCACATGGGCCAAGGGGGTACTTGCCGTTGTCTCAATGGGTTTTGCCCTTGGGTCTAGAAGAGTTGGCTACCAGGACACCCGCTGCAACTTCATTTACCCTACCATGTTGTCACGAGTTTACTAATACTTGAAATATGATTAATTACTAATTATTGATATTGTGATAGATGGTTATAATCTATTAATCAGAATGATTATGGTGATGATTTGTAACCTATGTGCAGGGCTCAACCTACAAAAGAAAGGTACTCTCTAAATTTGTTGTTTATTTAAGCAAGAAAATTAGGGCAGATTAAGGCATTCCCAATTAGGGACATTACATAAATATATGAGTATGCCGATACATAGACGTGTCGACATATTTGTATATATATATATATATATATCGTAGTTAATGTATTTAATATTGAACCATGACTATATGAATGAAATACTTTTATATGCTAAAAACAATGTAGTTATGTGTAATACATGTGAATATGTGTATATATTTATATACATGCAATATTGTTTACGAAAAATGATAATATGAGTTTATACATTCAAATATTGAATGATGCTTTTGATAAACTTATGAGTTGATGAATACACACACACACACACACACACATATATATAAGTGTTACCCGGGGACATGTCCCCGGGTGTAAACCCCCTCGTCCCCATCCTGGAAACGTCTCGGGGACAGGGGACGACAACAGTGTACCATGCTTTTTAATTTTGATTTTCATATCGTAATTGAAAAAAACACTATATTGGCAATGAATTCTTAACACAAATGTTATATGCTAAGTTTCTATAATGTATATATGCATGCTTTATCCATGTTTTCATATGAATATTTAAAGTTTCCCTATATATTTTAAATTTTTCTATATTTTATATAGCCGTCCCCCACCGTCCCCAAATTTGACCTGAAAAATCGGAAACTTGGGGACTCGTTCCGCCGTCCCCTGCCCTCCCTGTCCCGGAAACTTGGGGTAATATATATATATATATATATATATATATATATATAAACATATTATATATATTATAATATAAAGCAAGATAGCACGGGTTAATATTAACTGCATATAAGATATTAACAAGTGCATGAGTATAGAGCATATTGTGATGTGCGCATTAAAAGTTATAAGCACATGGCACAAGTATAGAGCATAACGCGTAGTATACCACAAGTTGCCCATGAAGCAAAGACAAGTATTAAACATCCAACGTGGAAATGGGTTGCAAGACATAGTCAAAAGTATTGAAGGTAATTTGAAACGCATTTAACAACTTTGACTTGGTCTTTTATCTATTAACACCAAACAGCACGTAAGAAGTTTATGTGGCGCCAAATTATGAATAACTGCATTGCTAGTCTGTTTTATTAGCCCTGTTTAGTGATGGAAACCAAATTGAATTGGAGAATAAGTCAAGTAGAAGCTGGCATGGATAGAGTCGACCTTTGTGATTATTTACCTTGCATATCTGAATTGTATTCTTGTTGTCCATGAATGAAGCGACTTGCTATGCTATTTTGCTATGTTAAGTTTGAAATCTGCCACCTTTAATTTACTATGCTGAGTTGAACCAGATGAGTTGAGAAGTGTCGATTCTTCTACCTTGTTTCTAGCCTGTAGATGCTGATTTTTGTGTATAAATAGAGGCATTCGTTACCTCAAAGGGACGCATATCTGCATTCTGCTGTTATTTTCTGAGAGTTTCTCTATTCTTCTAAGTTTTGTGAGAGAGTTTTAGAGAGAGATTTGCAAGAGTTTTAGTGAGAGATTTTGTGAGAAGGGTGGGAAGAGCATTTGGAGAGAAATAGTGACAATTGCTAAAGTTGCAAGCTGATTGTGGAAGAGGGCTACGTTGGGAACCAGTTTATCCAATTGGAGCTTTGCATAAACAGGTATGCTAGATTCTATACCATTGATTTTATATTGGAAAGGTTAAATAGATTTGAATACTATGATAGAAAGGAATAGTATGAATAAGTTGTGATACTTGATTATGTTTGAATGTTCTTGGATATTACTTGCTTGATGGATCCTGTCTAAATAGGTTAAGCTTTTATATACCCTATATAGGATTTTATATGATGTGTTTCTATATGGACTTTACATAATTAGTCTATACTATACGTATCTTAAAATGAGAGAAATGGATTACATCAATATCTTGGGGGAAATAACCTAAATTTGTTAGCCTAAAGGCTAGGAAAACCTTGGAAATGATAAGGCTAGCAACACAACGATAGAGATGGTTTGGAAGATGTGTCATTGTTGATAGGATGTGACATCATGCGAACCTTATTGTTAATCTATGCTAGAATGATCATTAGATCGTTGCTTTACTTGATTATTGATTGAAACCCTAGTTTGAGAATAACCTACTCGGTTGGGTTGGTTATTTGATCCTTATTATAAGCACATAGGACGAGAATAACCTACATGATCAGACTAATCATTGATTGCTAGTATTATCTTGGGAATAGGTTAAACTAAGGATGAGGTTAACCTATGTGATTAAGTTGATCACTTGAATTTGAGAATTACTATTGATTGAAGCCATAGGTGGGATTACCTTACCAAGTTGGTTGTTTTATACTCTTGACATGAAGTCATTTTATTGACGTGAATCTACTTTTTGAATAGCCTTTTATTGATGAGGTTACACTCTTGAATGAGAGTCCTTTATTGTCGAGACTATACTTTTGAATGAGTCATTTATTGATATGATTATTCTCTTGATTGAGACCATTAGATGTTGAGGTCATACCTTTGAACTAAGGTCATTTATTGATGAGAATATACTTTTGAATCATTTATTGATCTGATGTATTCCTGATTGGAGTCATTTAATGATGAGTATTTATTCTATGATAAAACGAAGCTTATGTAGCTATACTTTTGATTATGAAGTTATTTGTTACGAAGATATTTGTAAGTTAGAGCCATGGGGAGTTCATAGGTTAATCCCGGGGTTAGAATAACCCAATGAAGGGAATAGCTTATGCATAGAAATTACCTATTAGATGAGTCATAGTGAACTTAGTGTATATAGGTTGTTCCCGGGGTTAAAGATTATCCAATGGAGGGAATTGCCTATACATAGAATATGAATGGTCTTAACAAATCGAGCTAGAATAGTGGGTGAACATGTGACGTCCGCTCGAAGTACTGGGTGATGAATACTTTGGCCAAAGTGGTGTAATTCACCACTGGTTACACTGTCAGTTCACTGTGTTACCTTTGAGCATGCTAGTTCGGGATTGTCATACACGTAGAATATAGATAATCTGCATGGTAAAGTTCTAGTTATGTAGGACACAACACCAACTCAGAAATGGCTAATATTTTGAGGTTTCAGGACCAAACCCTTCATTGAAGGGTAGGGCCATCTTACCATATGTGGTAGATGTGCGGGGGACTGCAGTAAGTCCGTGGATGGCGTAAAAGTGCTTGAGTGATGCTTCTCCTCTTAGTCGGCGAGCCAAGATTTGAAAGGGGATTTCCTGGATCATTTGTATTTCTAGTGCCAATGGAGCTCAGTTGAGCTAGGTATGTATCTTGTATCTATTTCTATGAAAGGATGGAAAATGTATTTTGTATCTTGTTTACGAAATCATTTCTTTGGAAAGATTGTAACATTTCGTTGAATGAAATGAGAAAGATGAATTATTGCTATATCACAATGTAATGCAATGGAAGTTTGGAATAGAGTTTATTTCAAATGTGCATAATATCTTTGTTTTAAAGAGAAATTTTTTATTGCTATGTGATGACATTGTGAAATATTTCACTTGTGGTTAAAACATTGAAAATTCTTTTGAGTAGAACAATGGGCTTGTTACACAAGTTTTGCTCTACCTCCATTGCAACAATAGCCTAAGCTTGCGATTTCTTATGAGATAGATTATATTGTTATTTCTAGCATTCTTTTCTAACATGCCCAAATTTTGGATTGTAAATTATGAGTAGAAGATTTCTTCACTTTGCTGTTATACTTTGCAGCAAGTGCACTCATAAATTGTCGAAAACTAGGCTCAGCCTTTTGCATTTGTCCCTGTTCTTTTTGCAACAAATATGAATTGACTTTTACAAAGGTGAGAATCTAACTCTTTGCCAATAGATGCAAATACTCCACAAAAGTATCAAATGATGGTGGCAAACTATTGATGACCAAAACAACCATATTATCTTCATCTACTGGCTTACTGACAATAGAGAGTTAATCTCTTAGGTCTTTCATCCTGAGTAGATGCTTTGATAGCAACCCATCATTAACCAGCTATATGCTACACAATAAATTTTTTAAATATAGGACTCTAGTTTTTTCAGAAGTTTGATATTTATTTTTCAGAATCTCCTAAAGATCACTTGCAGAAGTGGCATTCCAAACTTCTAGGATCAAGTCATTAGAAACAAACAATTTTAATAAGAAGTCTTCTTTATGATGTTTAGCAAAACTTGGAAGATATGAATTCTTTAATCACAATTCGTATACTCATTAATGGTGAGTATTTTGTTACTCCTGACATGAAAGTTTTGACCTATCAATTTTTGGTCTTTGGGCAAAACAAGATTTTGTATATTGGCAATAATTATGCAACCCAAGGTTTATAGGAAAACTTCCAGACCGTGATAGAAAATTGAAGGCTAATGAAGAATTTTTTTTGCAAAAAAAAAAGCACCAAATTTGTATGTTTTCAGAAAACAATTACACAGGGTTTCATAAAACTCAGTACTTGTGCACTTCCTCAGGAAAATAACCCCTTGCTAGAAGTCTCTTTTTCTTCTATTGCTTTGACAACAAACAGTGAGCCCTTAACAGCATATAACAATTGGCCTTTAACTAGGGAAGAGCAGAAAAACAAAAGTAAAAATCAGATTTAAGAAAGACAAAAATTATAATATATCATTATTCCATCTGTACCATACTGTACCATTACTGTCTATCCATATCCAATCACTGCTTATCTGTATAGCTACTGGTCATTCATAATGCACTTCACTGCTCATTGTATGGTACTCTCCATCTATAAAGTTCACTGTTCTTTCATGCTATAAGTTTTCTCCTTGGGCAGTGTGTTTTCCAGACTTTGACAGCAGATTTCTTCTTCTTCTGATCACAATTTCCTTTTTGGGCAACAATTTGATGGTGATTGGACAAACCTCCTTTGACAACAATTCTCCCTTCAATTTTCTTCTCTATCAGTGTACCTTGTCCAAGGGATTTCTTGTTCTGTATCAGCATACCCTTCCTAGGGGTTCCTTGCTTTGATATAAATGTTGGAAGAATGAATGCATGCAGTTTGAGAGATTTGGATGGCACACACTTCAATGAGTGTGACTTGTATCTATTACTGAATGGAGAAGTTACAAGATGGATGCATATTAATTGTAAGTTACTTTTTAGACATAACTACTGAGGTGTTTTTGCATCATTAATATAAGAAATAAATGCCTATGTACAAAGTGTGGTCTAACATTATAACTAATAATGTGAGGATCCCAACTTGAGATTACCACTCTATTTGAGTAGCTACTTGTTCAGCTTTAATATTTTTCTAAAATTGGCAGAAGATGAGTTTGAGTTAAACAATATTCCTACCGTACTACTACTCAAAGCATCACCTCCAGCTACTGATGAATCCTTGCTACTTTGATTTTGCAGACTATTTGCTATCATATCCTGCAACTTAGCCAATTTTTGATAAAGATTCAATTCTGTTTTTTTTGAAGCATTGACTTCTTCGATGGTAGGATCTTTCATCAGTTGACATCTTCCTTCTTTTTCCTTTTTGAAGGATATCATTGCAAAGTTCAAATTTCATATTCTCTCTATCATTGTCTACCCAAGTTAAGACCTGCATTGGTAGGATTTAATATGTAAGGAACAATTTTTCACACACCAAAGCTATGCCAAACACAAATTTTAGCAGTCGTATGTTGTATGATACCAGCATACACAACACAATATATATATTTAGCCATTTCTAATAAGCACACATATGCATTTAGAGATCTTTTCCAAAAAATCTTGAAGCATGCGAGTTTCTTTTAGCGAGATTGGTATTTTATTCTTTAGTTGGGAACTAGTGAAATTGTGAGTAAATAAAAGGAAAAAGTAGATGCTTTTGAACTATGGTTATAAATTGTGTATGAATTAGTCTTTCAGAGGCTGATTTCTAAACTCTATGCAGGGAAGTATTCGGATATGCCAAGCAAGGCTGATGAATGGTTCCAACAAGGGAAGCTGGTTAGTGTTTTGTCATAACAATGCGGTTACATTATTGCATTTTCTTAGACATAAATGCAACTAGAGAACTCAAATGAACTATTCTCTCATCTTTCCCAAAGAGTTTAACGTAATTATTTCTATTACAAGTTCTAAAAAAAAAAACCCTTGGATTTGGGTCCGGTTTGAACTTGATTTGGGTTGTGGAAGAGATCCCTTGTAGGGCTGTCTAGGAAACCTGCTAAATGAACATGGACAGAACCCAGGCAAACCTGTCCCCCAAAATTAGTTTTTTAATTTATTTTTATTTTTTTGACTTGATGGTTGGCCAAAACATAAAAACGTGAGCCCTAACCTGAAAAGTACTATCTAAACCATTTGAAACACTAAAACGAATTCATTTGACCTCATTTTTAAACCAAAATACAAAAACCAACCATTTTTGCTTGTTATTACACAAATAGAGTTGGAGATTAATCATTGAAAGTTCCAAAGCAGGTGGATTGTTATTCCTATGCCTGTGCATGAGCCAATTTACTAACATGGAAATTGTAGAGGAAGATTTTTGAAAAAAGAAGTGTTTTTGGTTTTTTCCCTTCATTTTTCCTTTTAGAAATGAACTTTCTTGTTTTGTTTTCATTCTTTTATGTTTAAAATATTAAATGAGTTAGGATATATATATTATATACTATGTTGCTGGGTTTTGATGAACCCCCATTGTGCTTGTATAGGGCTAGGATGGCCTTGGGTTTGTCCAAGGTCCACCTTGGTTTCTCTATTGGTCCTTAGAAGAACCCACCATAGGGATCCTAGGGTGCTTGGGCTGGACCTTGGGTGAACTTGGGCTAGACTTGGGCAAACCCATAGTGTAAGAGACCTGGTGTCTCGAAACCCTCGAAACTGATACAGCTTTGTTTTGTTTTTGATGTTTGCAATTTATTTGTGTATTTTCTCAACGATTGTCAAGCAAGAAATATGCATGCAAGAAATTAACAATTTATGAAGCATAACATGCAATGATATACAACTGGAAACATAGATGAATGCTGGAAATTAAAGCTTTATTGATATTGCATAATTTCAGAAAGTTTTACAAGAAAGATACCCAGAAACAATCTTCAAATCTTGAAAAGATGCTGAAACCCTTATTCTGAATCTCTCTTGCAAATTTGATGAAGCACAATGTTGACTCCTGAATGAAGCCAACTCTCAGGCAATGATTCGGCTGATCTCTCACAGCCTCAAGATTGCATAAACAATTAAGAGGGCACGTTCTTCAATGCTGGTATGAAGATTAGCAGCTGAAACCCTAGGTCTCAAGCTCAAATCCCATAACTCACAAAGACAAATTCAAATGCTCATAATCGATGAGGTTGATTTGTTTTTGAGTCCTTAAATACTTCTGAAACAATTCCCTCCAAATATGCTTTTTAATCATTTAAAATATATCTCAAATAACTTTTGTTGTTGACTTTATATTATATCACCCAATTATGGCCTACTTTTTCATGAAGTATTAATTGCACATTCACCTTAAAATGGCCCCCACTCATTATAAAGTGAAATAATAACTTTATAATATACTTTTATAATTAAATATCATTTAAGAGCCATGAAAATATTAATATCTCCTCAATTATACATTATTTCGCCATATCAACTGAAACTGAAGTCAACACTGCAAATCCGAATATGACCAGGTGCCTTGCTAATATTAGTAACTTTGACTCACTGCCAAGGTGACTTACTATAAATAGTAAGTGCATCAGTCTGAGCTCAAAACCCACAGTCAAAGCCAAATACTGAACCTAGCAAAGCATTGGAGAGAAGTAATGTCGCCAATCGACCATGTAACAGCCCCTGAAGACCCCCTAATCAAGTCCATTAGCCTATGAGGGTCAAAATGATAGGCTAATCCAACAATAACTAATGCTCGCAAAAATGGGGACATTACACATAGGTCGCCTAAAAGAAAAAGCAAAAATAATCATTTTTTTAACATTTTCATTGAACAAAAAAGTGCCTAAATACTTAATTTTATCCTAAAGTGAGGGATCTTAATGTCTTTTTGCCTCATTTCACAAACACAAGTGAGTAAAACAACATTTTTGCTCCCAAGCTGCCATTGTTGATTTTTGGAGGTTTTCCTGAAGGTGAAGGATATGAGAGAGAAAGACCTGCCCCAATAGGAGAGAAAAAAATTGGATATGGAAGATTTATCGATCATAGGTGAACGAATCTTGTAATTCTTTCTCAAGTTTTGAAGAATTTTTTAAAGATTTTTTAGTTTTTTTTTAAAGAGGGGTCAACACTTTTGACTCGAAGCTATGAACCGGTGAGGTCACAAATTGGGGGACCTCTTCCCCAACATAAACACTCAACAATTACACTCCAATGGGGTTTGAACCTTGGTGGCAAGAACAACAACACCACTTTTAAACCATCACACTTGCCAATATCGGCAATTTTTTAGTTTTTTTCAAGTTTAAAAAAAAAGAATATTTTTAAAAACTTTTATACATAATATAGGGTTATAATGCCCAGTTTTTAAAATAAAAGTTTTAGGTTAGTAAATTTGTAATGTTTTTGTTTTGTTTTGTTGTATTCATACAAAATGTTTGGTAGTTCTAGTTTAGTTCTTCCACATGTAAGAGCTCATTTAAAATTTGATGTAGCATCACCTCTTTGGCGACATACAATTATAATTAAACAACTTCTTGATAGTAGGCTTATCGTTGGCATTTTAGCCAATGTGAGAATGAGTATAAGAGCTTGTATAGTTGAGTGAAAACTCACTTGTGTGGTATTACCAACTTAGGAATAAGAATTTTTCCAAATAAAAAGGGTTGCCAAAGCAACAAGTAATGGGATATATTAAAAAACAAGAGGATGTTGACATGGTAAGAAATAGATAAAAGGAAAGAATGCATCATTTTTTGAAGAAAGGATCACATAAACCTTATACTAGCTTAACACAATCGATAGGCCCACATCCTTTCATGCCATCATCATCTTCTTGAGAAGAGAATACCCCCTTTTTCTCTCATAAACGAGGCTCATTGGAAAAAGGCCTTCAAACATGAGGCAAGGAAGGTTACAAATGAGAGCATTGCTTGTTGCATTTATGACAATGAACTTCCTTTAAACCTTGTTAGATCACTATATTGGTGGGATATAGTGAAAACAATTTTTTGTTGTATTGTATTTGGGCTTGTGTTAGATTTGGATTGTGCTTGTGTAGGCATTGTGTCACTAGTACGACACTAGCATACTAGGTGTCCCAGCCCTTGGTCATGTCTAGCCTATAGGGGCTATACTCATCAACACTATGCAATCACATGTTTGTTAGGAGTGGTGAGATTTGTTGTCACCCACCAACAAATTTTCCTTTTGCCTTTCTTCGGTTGCATTGCCATTGATTTTCTAGGTAGGTAGCACTGCCTCTAGCCATCCCAATAGTGCTGGGTGTGTTTTCTCAAAGGTTCTAATGGAGCTATTTTTTTGACGAGGCACAATTTTCACCCAGAATGTCGCTATATCGACTTCTTATAGGCATTAGAAAGCTCTTTTCGAGCACTATGCAGTAGTACAAATTATTTTTTCATTTTTTTTTGTGTCTATAATTGTTGTTTAAAGCCTTTATTTACAGTTTTTTCCAATAGGGCATAACTTTTTCTCATGAAGTCTATTTTTTGACTTCTTATAGGCATCAAAAAAACTCTTTCTGCATACTTTGTGATGGTGTAGGTGTTTTTTTGTTTGGACTTATATTTTTTCTAGAATTTCAGTTTTCTCAATGATCTTGCTTTATAGATTGTACTTCCAGCATGTGATCTTTTTTTGAACACTGTAAAAATCCATTATATGCATTTCTATATTTGTAAAAGCATTGAAATAAAATGCTGCACATTATAATTGTATTTACGGGGATCTTGCATATCATATTGTGCCATTTTTGTACTCACACTATTTGTAAAGTGCTATGGTGGGTTTGTTGTGTGTGCTTTGAGTTAGCCATCACAACATTGTCTACCTTCATAAGAGTGTCTTGTATGAGCACACCCTTTATAATAGTATCATGAGAGTTTAGTTGTGTGTGCCTTGCATTCACAACCTCATCTACCTTCATGTGAGCGTCTTGTATGAGCACACCCGATGGTCCTTTTTGCACTAAATTGTGACACATAGTTTTAGTGGATCTGCCATATGTTTTCCTTGTCAGCATTATGGGGACATCATATTGTTTATGCTAATGCTTCTTTGGTTTTGTTTTAGAGTGAGCTATGTATCTAATTTTTGTTCCATGTACTAGGTGGATGCAATGGTTGGCTACCCATGCATTTTGATGCAATGGAACAAATTCCATATAGACACTTCTGCATGTTTGTTTATGGAGGCCATCTCCTATCTTCTTCAATTGATCAATGTACTTGAGACTATTCACATTTGTATTTTTGATTGTTAGATTATTGCCTAGTTTATGGGATAATGGTGTGAATTCACCATCTATGCATTGTTTGAATAGTGTCATTGGACTCACTTGTATAGAGTTATGTGCCATTTATATTTTCGACTATTAGATTGTTGCTTTGAAGCCATCTGAGCATTGCTCAAGTAGTGTTGTTGGGGTCACTCTTGTAGATTTGTGCCTCTTTGATCTTGATCGTCACACTAATTTTAGTGGAGGTTCTTCAGTTCTAAACAATTGTCCTTCAACAATTGCTGGCAGCTTCTTCGTGCTTTGTGGAGTCATCAACCAACTTTGGTGTGTATGGAGGCAATCCAACAATGAGAAGCTAGCAAATATTAAATACATGACCATAGATGACATTTGGTAGGATTGGGTGAAATGTTTTTATAGATTCACTAATCCCATCTTGGGTAAGATATGTTAGATAGACATGGATAAGTCATGTTTGGGAGATGCATATGATAGCACTGACTCAATGATTAAGAAGATGAAGACTTATCATAAATGAGAGAGCGAGATCTTGTAGAAAGTTTTTTCAAATAGGTGTGAACAATTATTGCTGAGCAATGGAACAAAATGACCACCTGAGTACATTTTTTTTATTTTGCATTGACTTCAGAATTTTGCAATGTTGAGATGCTTTATTTGCCAATGAGGGTCACATCATACAAAGATTTAGAAGTCAATAAAGGGTATACACAAGCATTTGCTAGACTCTTCATTGATCCTGATTTGGAGGATGTAGTCATGAATGAGTTTGTTGATTTTATACACTTCAATGGTCAAAGTGTTTCCACTCATTATGACAAGTATAAGAAGAATGCTTATAATTGGTGGTACTTCCATGGCCAAGAATTCCAACACCTACAACCTCTTGTGACGAAAGTTTTATTGGAAGTAAATTTTTTATTTTTAATTTAAAACATTTTCAAATTTGAATTTTCATATATGATTTTATTCAGTTCTCTTAACTTTGCCTCAATAGGCTGTTTGTTCATCTTCATTTGGGTGGAATTGGAGTACATACTCCTTCATCCACTTAGTAGAGTGCAACAAATGGAAAATATAGTTGGAAAAATAAAAATAAATAAAAATATTGTGCCCAACAAAAGTAATTAGTATATATTGTAATCGGGAATTAGTCCTTGACGGTTGGTTACTTGTACTGGGTAGTTGCCGATGGTTGATGTCCTCAACCAACATTGGCTGACTATATATTTCATGTTTCATTTGTAGTCGGGGACCACACACATTATGTATATGTATTATTGGCTATCTGATGAATAAGGATACATATTTTGTGTATGTGCATTGTTGAGTAATTGATATGTTTATTAGTTTTGCATACATTCTCGTTTACTTTGTTTTAATTAGTCAATTAGCATAAGTGAGTAAACATTTGGCGCCGTTGCTGATATGAACTCTGACGATACACAAAGCACAGACGGGAGTCATGGCATTGTAATGGGTCAGTGAGTTGAAGAGCCGGTGCAAGCAAATGAGGAAAGAGAAGACGCATTGATAGAAGACCTCATAAATTTGTGGGATATCTCACTCAAGGAACATGTACTGAGGGAAACTCTCAGGCGAGAGGTCCGTTAGGCCGCCATCTAGGACAACCTAACTATCAATTTGGAGGTTGATCGTCTTCTTGACATATTGTTGAGATTAATAGCACAACACTATATCATACTGCAAGACCTTTGCACTAGGAAAGATAGGGAACAACGAAGGCAACATATATTGCAACGGTACGGCGATGGTACAAAGAATGAAACAAAAGGAGGAAGAGCGTGACACTAATTGATTACGTATGCTAGAGAATTAATGCCATTAACTTTAAACAAAAACAGGAAATTAAAACAAAGTGGTCAAGAATCAATCGACCATAAAATAAGATCCTTAAAAATGAAGAACAAATAGAGAGACGACGATGACTGAGGGCTGAAATTGATGAAGGGAAAGGATTTCTCAAAGAAAGTCCAAGCCCACCCAGGAACGAAAGTCGAAGCCGAAGTGCAAGTAGAAGCCATAGTTGGGAGAGACAAAGAACTGTCAGAACAAGAGAATGTACAAGGGGAGATAGGATTGAAATAGCCAGACACCTACCACTTCCCGATGACAAAACACAAACTGATCTTGTCGACCAAGTTATAGAACCTTTTGTACCATCAACATCGGACAAGGGGAAAATGAGGAAGATAACATTGCCAGGGAACCATCAAATGAAGAAGGGTCATGGACAAGTGATAAAGAAGGTTCACCGTCGGGTGAAGGGGAAGGCAAGAAGAAAACCACTGACTTTATAGACCAAGAACAATTCGTACAAATAGAATCAGTCAAAAGGGAAGGCCAAAGGAAACCTTTAGACGATCTGACAGAGACCCATCACCAGATTGAACATTGGACATTGAAGGAAGATTTGAACATCAAATGATTAGAGTCGAAAACATTAGGATAGAGGGAGCATTAAAAAGTCCTTGAAGGCGTCCCAAAGGTGACAAACACCATAGTTCCATGGAGTTTCCTGACGAGGGGATGCGGGGACGAGTTTTGGGGAAGGGGGACCAAGGGCCCTAAGTTTGGGGATGGTGAGGGGATAGTGGCAGGGTGGCGACTGGGTGCTAAAATACATATAGTACTTGAAAAAATAGTTATAAAAAGATGTATAAGAATTATACACAATCTTGGAGAAAACTAGGAGTCCCCTAGAAGGCTTGAGGACACCGTGGTGTCCTTGAAGTCCTAGTGGCATCTTGGAGACGGCGATGCTGGTGGTGGGATGGTGACATTGGTGGTGGGCTGGTGGGGGGGACATCCCCCCCAAGTCCCCAAGTCTCCAAGACGAGGACGTTTAGGAAATGCGGGTTTTTTTGGGGGGATGCATCCCGTGGAACACTAACAAACACTGACAAAGGATGAGGAGAGGATTGCGGTGTGTTTGAGAGTGCAGGAAAGGCACCAAAAGGTACAAATCAAAACTCCCCAAGTAGGTCATTATCACAAAAGGTGCATTAGAGAGGCAAGATGGTGACTCCCCTAGAAAGTCCAAATGTGGAGCGGCAAAAAACCTGAAGTTCATTGGAAATGAGTTGGAGGACCTTGTCTGACATTGTAAAACTTGCGAAAAATTTGGGTAGCGAACGGTCAGGACGACAAAGCATATTGGTTGAGAGCATTTCCAAGAACTCACAAGGGAATAGTGATCGATTGGTATACTGAATTAGAAGCAGGACATAAAAATACGTGGGAGGCATTGAAACGAGCGTTCTAGGAAGAATTCAAACTCCTTAGAAACGACAAGGAAAGCACGAGAATGTACAAGCCTACAATTGCACACTCAAAGAGTTACTAGTCAAATTGGAAATCTAGCCAGCCGATGGGCTGAAGAAGAGGCTAGATGAAGGTCATTCCTCCATCATCGTACGTCGACGCCTACAACCAGGCAATGGATATAGAAGCGAAGACAAGACATCTTCTCGATGAAAGAGGAAGACGGTCAATGACAAGATCATAGACAATAGCAACGACGAGGAATCAAAGACTGTTCAAGCCTTGAGAAAGAACATGATGAGGATGATGGAGTTGAAGGCTGAGAAGGAGAATACAAGAGAAAACAAGGAACTATGGTGCAACGACTGCAAAGGAGAGGGTTATACAAAAAAAAATTGTCCAAAAAAACTATTTTGTGACATCTGCCAAGTAATGGGACATTCCATTAAGGAATGCCCTTACAATTTGAAACCAAGAAGCACACAAGTGCTCTTCATCCAAGGAGAACAGTCAACTCCTTCGACCACACCGCCGAAACCACAAAATACTAATACCAATGCATCTCTAGGCGGATATAGGAACAAAAGAGGAAATAACAATCGGTTCAATAGTGGACCAAGGAGTAGAATCTAGTACGATACGAAGGGGCGACCAAAGATCCAGTGCAAAAAGTGTAATGAGTGGGGTCACTTCGCTCGAGAATGCCAAAGTAACCAAGACAAAACAACGATGCTCTGGAAGTGGTGTGGACCGAGTGACCACGAGGACACCGATTGCCCAAAACAAAATGGCATCAATATGCTAGATGTGGAGAAATGAAACAAGGAAGTATTGGCAATCACCAGAGCAGAAACAAAGAAAGCAATGTACCTAGACCCTCGTATGGAAAAAGACTGAATGAGGGAAGTCAAAGCCAAATAAGAACAGGCAATGGCCAAAGAACAAAGAATCTCCCAAGAAACTGTAAGTACCTCGTTGCAGTTGGAGTTGGAAAGGAACATCGTACGATAGATGCTACGGATGATAGTATCAATTAAAGCGACATATCTTCTTTAGACTATGCTCTGTAAGTGGTGTGGACTGAGTGACCATAAGGACACCAATTGCCCAAAACAAAATGGCATTAATATGCTGGATGTGGGGGAACAGAACGAGGAAGTATTGGCAATCACTAGAGCACAAACAAAGAAAGCAATGTATCCAAACCCTCATACGGAAAAAGAGCAAATGAGGGAAGCTAAGCCGAAGTAGATTAAGCGATGGCCAAAGAACGAAGAACCTCCTAGGAAATTGTAAGTACCTTGTTGTAGTCAGATTTGGAAAAGAACATCGTACGGCAAATGCTACAAATGACAGTACCAATTAAAGTGACATACCTTCTTCAGACTATGCCACAATTGGGAATGGAAATCATGAACAAAGTCGATGACGAGCAACATCGATAATAGGAAGGCCGAAGAAAACAAATGGTTGTGGAACTGCCACCCAAAGGTGAACAAGTCATTGACCCAATGTTGCTGACGATAAATGTCGGGAAGAGGCGGATGGTCGTACAAATGGAAATTAGAGGGAAGAATCTAACAAACACAATTGTCGACGAAGGATGGGGAGTCAACATACTACCTAAAGACACATGGAAGTGTCTCAGGAAACCAATACTTTAGCCATCGACATTCCAATTGGTGGGCACCGACCAACATGGCATCAAGCCGTTGGGAACACTGATGGCGCAGAAGGTGACAACCGAGACCCAACCATTCTTGTTGGATTTCGTGGTCATCCCACTGGAGAAAAAGGCGTACGATGCATTACTTGGGAGAGCATGGATGGCTGATTGCAGCCAAGGAAGACCACAATTGGAAAATAAACACTTTCCATAGAGAACAACGAGAGGAAGTATGTGATTGACTTGAAAATCAAGCAGTCAGCAAAGAATTGGCATCGTCGAACTCGGAGTTTGAAGGAGGATCAGGAATGGACGAAGAAAGGGGAGTCATGGAAGAATGATGAAGGTGTCTTGGACCTCCAACAGTGCTCGGAGGACGAGACGAGTTCACTCAATGGACTCTTCCACTGGTAGATGGAGGATGATGAAGTATTCCAGCGAGACTACAATATGCTACAAATCAAAGAGATTGAAAGGGAAGAAGAGGATAGAGCCTCGATGTGCCAAGCATTTCCTCTAGAATACAGAGAATACAAAGAAGGGGTGGCCAGGTTAGACGACACACTAGCAATTTTGAAAGGGACAAGATGATCAAGTACGAGGAATCAAACATAAAGAAGGTAAATTTGGGAGAGGAGGATAGTCCTTGAATGATTCTGGTTGGAGATGATTGGAATCCAGTGTTGAAGGCGAAAACATTTAAAATCTTCATAGAATACAAAGATGCCTTCGCATGGATGTACAAAAACTTGAAGGGCGTACCTACAGAACTATGCATGCACAACTCGTACAAAAGAGACCTAGCCAAATGAATAAAAATATGCTGTGAAGGTACAAGATGAGATTGCAAAAATGGTGGAAGTAGGAATCATCTTCAAAGTTGAAGTTAGCGACTGGGTGACACCAATCGTCATATCACTAAAGAAAGAATTTGAATAGAATCGGATATGCATGGACTTTCGAAGTTTGAACACTGTAACCATAAAGGACCCCTTCTCGATCCCATTCACCAACTGAATACTGGAAGGGGTGGCGGGCCATGAAATATATTCATTTACAGATGGGTTCTCAGGCTATAAGTAGATAAGTATAGCTGCCAATATTCATTTACGGATGGGTTTCTAGGCTATAATCTGATAAGTATAGCCGAGGAAGATAAACTAAAGACGATGTTCATAGTTGAAGACGAAGTGTATGCATACAACCAAATGCTGTTCAGTTTGTGCAACGCTTTGAGAACTTTCCAAAGAATAATTCTACACATTCGACGAGATGTCGATGGGGAACTTTAAGGCATTCTTGGATGACTGGATGATTTATAGCGACAAACAAACACATTTGAAGGCTCTCTGAGACTTCATGGAACAGTGTAGAGTGGCACGACAAGCATTTAACCCGAAGAAGTGTTGGTTGATGGGGCCTCAAGGGAAATTGCTTGGACACATAGTTTGCAAATTTGGATTGAAGATTGACTCAAATAAAATTGGGGTGATCGTATAGATGAAACCACCCTAGAACATCATTAGAGTGATGTCATTCCTTGGCCATGTTGGATACTACAGAAGATTCATAAAAATATTGCTCAGATTTCTTATCAATTGAACATACTTACCAGGAATGGACAACCATTCGTATGGACAAAAGCAAATGAAGAAGCTTGCAAAGAGCTGAAAGTATGACTAATCAATTCGCCAATCCTAGCATACCTAGATTGGAGTAAAGAGTTTCATGTGCATGTCGACGCCTCAAATTACGCGATTAGAGCAACATTGGCACAAGTAGGAGTGCAAGGGTTAGACCACTTGATACTTTTTGCAAGTTGGTTGTTGTCGAAGGAAGAAAGGAATTACAGTACAACAGGAGGGAATTCTTAGGATGGTGTATGCTGTGCAAAAAATTGGGTGCTACTTGCTGGCTACACCCTTCACATTCTACATTGATTGTAAAGCCCTCATGTACTTGGTAAACAAACCAATCATCTAGGGAAGGGTAAGCCGATGGCTCTTATTGTTACAAGAATTCACATTCACCATAATTGTACGACTAGGAAAGAGTCATGTCATCGCCGACTAGTTATTGAGAATTCGGTCTGGTGAACCACCTGAGGGAGTGAACAAAGATTCTCTTGATGCGCACTTGTTTTAGATTGTAGGACAATCGCCGTGGTTTGAGCAGATCGGGGAGTACCTATCCACATCCACCTTTTCGAAGGAAATGCCATTGGGACAGAGACAAAAGTTAGCACTGAAGAGCAAAATATTTCAGCACATTAATGGCCTATTATATAAAATGGGATCAAATCATGTGTTGAGACGATGTGTCATGCAGGAAAAAATTCCAGGGTTGCTCAACAAAGCACACAAAGGTCTAGTTGGAGAGCATATGGGATTGGATGCCACAACTTAGAAAGTTCTCTTAGCAGGATTATGGTGGCCAACCATACACATAGAAGCCTGAGAGTGGCTGGTAGGATGCGACACGTGCCAGAGAGTTGACAAACCTCTCAAAATGATTACATGTCACTTTTTCCATCCCAACCTCAGGAACTTTTTCGAGCAATGGGTATTGGACTTCATTGGTTTGTTGAAAGTTATCTAATTACATCGGTGCAGGTACATAGTTGTTGCTGTTGAGTACTTGACAAAATGGGTGGAGGCTCGGGTACTGCCAAACAATATGATTGTTAGTATGGTGAGATTCATCTACGAACAAATAGTCACAAGGTATGACATCTTGATACAAATTACAAGCGATAGGGGAGTACACTTCGTCAATCATGTCATTTGCCTGATGACGATGGAGTTTCGAATCTTTCACAACTTGTCAAGTTCGTACTACCCAAGAGCGAGCGGGCATATAGTGTCGAAAAATAGGGTACTAGTTCCAATCATTCACAAGTCGTGCAACATCGAGGAGGTTTACTGGGAAGAGAAGTGACTTGCTGTCGTACTATGGGAATATCGTACAACATATAAGGTGATGATTGAACACACACCGTTCCAACAAATGTATGGTCAAGAAGTGATTGTACTAGTCGAATACATGGTGCCGAGCTTTAGAATAACTATGGAGAATAGACTTGGCGACACAAAGAGTTTGAAGGAGTGGTTATTCCAATTCATCAAACTCGACGAACAAAGAATAGTGGCACAATGGGCGACAAAGGCACTGTAGAAGAGAAGTACTGACACGACAAGCACCTTCGCCAAATGAGATTCCAACTTGGCTAGTTCGTTTTAAAATATAATGGTCGTAACGAGATTAAGCTAGGTAAATTCAAGGTAAGGTGGCTCAAAACATTTAAGATCAGAGGAGTTGGCGAGAACGGAGCAATCAAACTCAATAATTTAGATAAAACTTTGTTACAAGACTCCATCGATGGATTGAAGTTGAAACCTTACCAGGGGAGAAAGGAAGCAACAATCGAAATAAACATGCTAGGCTACGCAACAAAAAAACATTGGGTAGAAAGCAGAAATGGAATCATGGAAGAACAGGATTGGGGAATAAATGGAAACCAGTTCATAGAAGAGGAAGATTGGATAGCACCAGGAGGCCAAAAAATAGTGGAAGAAAGACTTGTCAAGAAAATGGTAGAAGGAATTGAGTACCCTGGGTATATAAACATTTAAGCAATGCCTTGTTCGAAACACCTGCACTATGGAAAAGAGTATGGGGCCACTGGAAGTTTTATGCATCCTATGAAGGATAGAGAATAGGGTATGTGTCCTATGAACTTGACGAAGAAGCCGAGGAACAACGAAAGAAAAGCAGTCCAAAATGAAGGTGACTTGGACAAAGATGATTGGGATGAGGATGAACGGGGCAAATATCCTAGAAAAGAAAGGAGCGTGCTTGAAATCCTTAATAATGGTAGAAGACATCCTCATCGCCCAAACATATGGATACAATGAAGAGGTAATCAAGTACACCAAAGAACATAATTTGAAGCTCCCTACATTGGTGACCTTGAATGGACTATGGCGGGTCATACCAAATCCATCAAGTCTGTGGACGGTGGAGGGAGGAAACGTTACATAGTATCAGCAGTACGACAGACGGTATGCCGATGGAAGCTATAAAGGTGTGGGACCCAGTCCCTTGGTAGATAAGATTTTTGATTTAAAATAGCTTGGAACATATTGCGAAGAAGAATGCTATAAAAGACCTCCTTTTTCTTCTAAGTGGCAGTACGTGTTGGAAGTGAAGGTAAGGAGAGGTGATGAAAGAAAAAGCTAGAAAAGGAAAACCAATGACAAAGAAAACAAAAAATATAAAAAGCAAAAAATTAAAGAGGTGGAGTTGGAAGGTACAAAAAGCAAAAATTTGAAAAAGAAAACAAGGAAAATATTAAAATAAGAGGGGGAAATTTTAAATTAAAAAATGCTTAAGTAATGGAGAAAAGAATTAAAATAATAAAAGTATAGATGACATTGAAAAATATTGTACAAAAAAAAGGAGGATATAAAAACTGGCAATGAGGAGTTCATAAAGAAGAACAAAGTATTCACTACACCGCACGAATAAAAAGAGGGAAAAAATTGCAGACCATATGACTATAGGGCAAAGTTAAAGTACGACAAGGGCAGAAGAAAAGAATCGTACGACTGATTATACGACAATCGTTCAACAGAGTACGGGAAGTAGAGAAGATCGTATGCCTAAAGGTATCTGTGCAGTCTAGAGAAACCAAGAAACAAAGGGCTTATACAGTACGGTTGCAAAGACAACGTATGTTTGCAAGGATGAGGGCAAAACAAGGAAGTCGTACGACATAAGTGCTTGGTCGTATGGAAGAAGAGGCGGGATGTACATTAAACATAAAAGTAGACCATATGGTGGACTCTTGTAGTCATTATTTGCATCGTCGTATGGTATCCACGACAAAAAGACACTTAGAGTCGTACGGTGAAAACAATTCAATCATACGGTGAAAAGAAGAAAAGGTTGTACAGTGAAAGGAATCAGGGGAAAATTGTAGCGTACTATATTTTGTCTGTATGCTGTATGGTACAGACGAACACAACAATTCATCAACAGATATTTCGTTCGTACATTGTATGGTACAAACCAACATGGGAACAGTGATGTCGAGCACAATTTAAAAATTGCATAGTACGGATTAACAGTTGCGGAAGTTGTTTTTGGTTTTCAAGAAGGTGGTGTATATTTAATCGGTGTCGGGGAACTCATTTACTCATTTCAGCCATGGACACAAGTAGCAACAAGGGAAAGAAGGTTGTGCGTTATAGGCCACACATTGCTTCAGCCAAACCAAGAAAAGGAAAAACGAATGTTGAGATGGGAGTAGATGCACACACATGGGATAGCTTAACGGGTAGTGAGTGTAGGAAGTGGTGTAGAATAACTAGGACAACCATGTCCTCAAGGTAGTCCTACGACATGCACAGGTTGACAAAGCCGTGTAGCTTCCATTCTTCAATTCTCGAGAGTTTGAACCTTTCTTGAAGGCAATAGTGACAATTATTGCAGGCACTGTCGTAAATCAATCATCGACTACAAGGGTTGCATGGTGACTATTTCTTTCTGGCCAGCAAACTTCTAGAGGATGTTCGACATACCGACCATAGGTAGTACGGTGTGCAAGCCAACTTGAAAGTTTACACAGTAGCACAAGGAAGCGTTAGTGAAGAGAATTCGTAGACCCGAATTAATGAGACGTACATCATATGGAATGCTGGAAATCGGGTGTTGAGGAAAAATTTCTTGGCCACACCTAAATGGAAGTGCATTATTTACTTGATGAAGTACAGATTGACAGGAATAAGCAGAGCTTCCGATGTGGCGATATGGATGATCGACTACACGATAGGGTTGAGTATAGGGAAGGTATACAACTGGTCGAGATTACTATCAGAGAGGATTAGAGAATTCCTTTTACAGAAGCATAAAGACTTCTACATGACACAACATGCTATTTCCTTGTTACTAGATGCTATTCACATAGGTTCCCACCGACAAGTGGGGGAAGTTCCAACTAGTGGCCCAGCTAGACCCAAAACTGCCAACAACATTCTATTGGACCACTTTTGACATAGCAACCAGAGGAGAAGAGACAACCCAACCAAGGAAGAAGAGGAAATAGAGGGAGGCATTAGTTAGTAGTGTAGAAGAGGATGCACCAATAGAGTTATCCTCCACATCGGCTACCACACCACTGATGGAGAAAGTGGTATCATTGGCAGTAGATGTGCAGTCACTACTAGAGATGGGCATAGATGAAGTAGTACCACTGACAGTGACGGCTACAAGAA
Organism: Sequoia sempervirens; assembly: GCA_007258455.2. Classification (NCBI taxonomy): domain Eukaryota; kingdom Viridiplantae; phylum Streptophyta; class Pinopsida; order Cupressales; family Cupressaceae; genus Sequoia; species Sequoia sempervirens. Next base: position 78,776 of record VDFB02026522.1, on the reverse strand, counting down.
TACCACCACTATAGCCAACCACTTTCATATTGCCAACACCATCAGAGGCATCATTAGCTGCACCACCAATGATACTACTAGCATCATCGACATCGTCAGTTGCATTGCCAACAACATTGCTAGAGGTAACACCACCATCCCCCGGTGCATCGACAAGACCACCAGGTGCATCACCAGGATGATTAGGTGCATCGCCAAGACCACTAGGTGCACTGCCAGGACCAGTAGGCCCACTGCTAGGACTGCTAGATGCACTGCCAAGATTGCCAGGCGCACCGCTAGGACCGCTAGGCTATCTGCCAATGCCATCAGTTCCAATTTCTGCACTGTTAGATACATTACTAGGGGTATTCCTGCACCACCAGATACATTACCAAAGGATATTCCCGCACCTACCAATGTTACACAGATAAACATGTAGTTCAATATGCTCGGATTACCTCTGCAGGTTCCAGCTTTCCCCTTACCAAGTCCTTAAGGAGTGATGGCTGAGGGTCTAGAGCAGGGTTTCACAACCATGGTGACCGAGGGTGAGGGTTTGCAGTAGGATTTCACAACCATGGCGACTAAGGGTGTTGAACCACTCTTCAGAGGTACACCCATTGGATATCATGCACACTCAAGAGAGTGGGGGACCATCTCAGATGCCTGAGCCACCTTTGGTTGGAGAGAAGTTAGAATTGCCCAACCCATCAAGCGAAGATGAGGAGGATGATGAATCGAGTGGATTTGAAGGGATGACTAATGAGATAGCCAAAACGGATGAGTCAGACACTTTGAGGACAGTTTAGAGGTACATTCAAGAACTTCAGGCGATGGTAGCAGTGATGTAGGAAGTAGGAGACATCCAAACGGCTGGCCATAGGTCAGTCTCCATTGGTGGCAAAGGAGGTGCAACGGATATTGGTGTTCGTATAGATAGGGTGCGAGGGAGAATTTGTTCATTGTTTCACTTCTAGAGGGTGGCCTGCAGTTGAGACTTCGACAATGTTGAAGGCTTGGCATCCATTGAGACTTTCAATAGGAGGGAGAGATGGTTATCTGATTTCAACCTTGTTCGTTATAGAGGTTGTATTCTATAGGTGACAAATGACATCCATAGACGATGCTGCGCAGGAGAAGATTGAGGCTCTGCAATTGGTGTAGAAGGTATGAGAAGAGTTAGCCGAGCATACATAGAAATTCCAAGATCAGCTAGTTCAATAGACCCAGCTTACCGTCAATGAGAGAGCCAGAGTATCGGCTGTAGAAGCCAAGATGATAGAGATGGAGAGGGAGACAAAGAAGCGAATGATGACCATGGAGGCCAAGCTAGCAGATAAGGCCAAAGAAGTTGACCAAGCAAAACGTCAAGTGATGGAGGTTGTGCAGATAGTGAAGGCAGCAAGGGAGTGGGAGATCATGGCTGAGCACTAGTTGAGGATTCGTACGGAGGAGGTTCGCAGACCGCGAGAGTTTCGCTCGTCGACATCCACCCCGAAATCGTCCATCCATCCAGGGACGTGATCTCTCATCCTCCATCTCAATAAATGTAATTTGGGTGTTAGCTCCCAATTTTTGTTTATTGTCGTCTGGAAGACAACTTTCTTTTTTAGGGGGCTGATGTAGTCGGCAAAATATAAATAAATAAATAATATTGTGTTCAACATAACTAATTAGTATATATTGTAATCGAGAATTAGTCCCCGATGGTTGGTTAGTTGTACTAGGTAGTTGTCGACGGTTGGTGTCCTCAGCCAACATCAGCTGACTATATATTTCATGTTTCATTTGTAGTCAAGGACTGGACACATTCTGTATGATTTACTTATCGCCTATCTGATCAATGAGAATACTTATTCTGTGCATGTGCATTGTTGAGTAATTGATATGTTTATTGGTTTTGTCATACATTCTTGTTTATTTTGTATTAATAGGTCAATTAGCATAAGCGAGTAAACAAAAATCACAAAAGGCATAGGAGTCAGTGTATGCGAATTCCAATTTGTGCTTTCTTTTGCACAAACAAAATGACTACACAGGACAACAAAGCTGTGGGATGTAGAGTTATAGCATATTGACTTGGATGCTTCCACTTCCCAACATTCTTCATTTTTGGAGGAGTTACATAGCTGGCAACATATTTTTAGTACAAGTACTAGCGGTACCCCATGTGGTTCTTTTTATGTTTTAATGTACCTACATCATTTAATCTCAATGTTGTTGATGGTGATCTTAATGAAGAACCATAGGATGCTGATTCTTGATTTTATTATTTTATTATTGATCAATGAATATCTAAATGACTTTTGAGTTTGACAAATTTAGATTTTTATGGTGGTTTTGTTAATTATATTATGCTATGTGGTATTCTGAACTTAATTCCTGTTTTTGGACTGCAAATATGTATATATTTCTGATTTTTATTCTTTTTTGTATGGATGAATCCAAAACAGACCCAACCCAAATTTTTCTTTTTGCTGTATCCACATACCCAGACCACCATACCCAAACTTAACTTGAACCCAAACAGGTAACTTAGATATCAAAAGCATTATAGGATTATACTTCTTAAGCACCAAAAAGCTAGAAACCCTGGTTTCTTCTCCACAACAAAAGCTCATAAATTTTTTAAACTATGAATGAATTGAAAATGCTTTTTTGAGTGCTTTTATATAATCTCCAAAAAGGCACGACCTCCTTTGGCTTTTTAATCCATTTTGATTTAATAATAAAATATCATTTACTTTTGTTGCCAATAATTAAATAATACTAATACTCATGTGTGGCATCCCCCTTAAATGCTTTTTAATAATGACCTTATGATTAATAAAATCATATAATATATAAGGCCATTAACATCATTAATAACCTTCACTTTAATATTTAATTATTATTAAAGTTAACACTTTAATAATAATCAATAAATCATAACTCCATAATTACTCATCATTAACTGATTCTGCCAACACCATGAGGTTACCCACTGATCCTGCTGCTCATCTGGAAGGCTTACTATAAATAGTAAGGTTGGACCAAATGGCCTAGTGACTTACTAAAAATAGTGAGTGCAAACGAAACCCGAAACACCTGAGGAAGGTCGTCTTTGAATATCACCCAGCACTGGAGAAGAGAACACTATAAACCGCCATTTGAAGAACCAAGAAACTCCCACATAAGGCCCTCAAATCACCAACATTAGCCTACGAGGACCCGTTGATAGGCTAATCCATCAAAACTCTGATACTGGCTAAAAAGGGGACATTACAACTTTTTACTGGACTCATTGTAATTATAAGCCCATGTAGATGGTTGTTCCGACAGAATTCCAAGACATGATAAAATACGCACTAGGAGACAAACTAGGAGCCACTATGTGTGTGTTCTGCAGAAATTTATTTTTGAATTTAGAGTTATTTAATCTGCTTTTTACTGATTACTTTGGAGAGTTGTATGGCACCCAAATACAGCAATAACAGTGTTGTCTGCCTCTATGTAATGAGCCTTGCTCAAACTGATCACAATTTGCCCTAATTTGCTGCTTGTAATTTTGTCAAACAATTCATATGCAACCTTATAACTCGCTGGGCTGAGTGTATAATTGTTTTCCCAATGAAATTAAGTATGCATACTACTTGCAAAATACTTCTATATTGTTTAGACAAAGTCCTAAATGCAATGCAAATTTCTTTTTGTATTTTCAGATGCAATAGTTGAAATTTCATGACCTAAATGTACAGCTATAGCTTATAGTCATTTTGTCAAACAGTTGACATACTTCCGCTGAACTACCAATAGACAATAATTCAATAAAGAACCTCCAACTCTAGTTATTTTATTGATAATGCAACATTCTACAATGACAATGAGATAAAGGCCAAGACTCTTGGCTCATATACATGAACTAAAATCTGATGCAACTTCATCTACAGCTGTACCTCCTAGTATGCTTTTAAACATATAATATGCATGAAATTAAACAAGGGAACCTGGTTCTTGAAGTCGCCCTTGTTCACCAATGAAGAAGCAAGCAAAATCTTGGAAGATGGAGACCATAAGCAGCCAATATAGTTTTCTGAAGAAATCGCCCCTGTTCTGGTTGGAATGAAGAAATAAAATAATGATCAAGTCTGAAGCCTCCAATGTGCAACAAGAAGAATCTCCACAGCCCCTAATATGGTGCGCCAATGATAGATTGCCAAATCTTGGCAAGTCAGAGCTGCAATATATAAATTCGTGGGTCTCTCTGTATGCTGATATGTCTGGTAAATAATGGCAGCATCCCCAAGAACAATGAAACTCCAACAGCCCTCCACAAAGAGATGTCACAATGCTAGGATGAGAATCAATGTTTATTATGCCTCCAATGAAGAAGTCGATGGCTGATATAAAGTCTGAAGCAAAATCTGAGATTGACAAACAAGCTTCTTCCAAACTCGCCCCTGTTCAGATCTGATGTAGAAAATAAAATAGTATTCAGCCTTCCCCAACAGTTTCATGCCTTCAACATGATCGCCATGGTCCAAGGATAAGGGCGCACCAAGCCAGTAAACTTTGTTGGCGTTTAAATTCGCACCTCTGGAATGCGGATTTGAAAACGGACAGCTATGCACAGATAAACTGCTCTTCAAATTAGGAGGGGAAGCTCCCTCTTGCTGATGGTGTTTGAAAGAAAGTAAACTAAAACTAAGTTGCCTATCTTTTTGATCAGCTTAGAGCACAAGGTTTTTTAAACACAAACGCCGCAGCTGAGATTTTCTGATATAAGAAGTTCAACTACGACTAACTTAAACTAAAGACGTTCCTAACCTCTCAAGTAATAGCAGAGCAAGAGAAGTTAGAAATTAACAAGGTAGATTTTCTGACAAAAATACTTCAATAATCTCTTTTTCAACGAACACCTACACACTTCACTGCAAGCTGAAATAAAGATCATAAAAGTAGAACATGGATAACGGAAATCTGAGATTTTGGACCAAGGCAAAAGAGGCTCATGATTTTATTACTCAAATCTCTGAAACAAAGCTCACTTCTAACATGCCTTGAACAAGAAATTGCAGCTAAGGAGGCTTGCAAACTTATTCTTAACACAATAGAAAACAACAATCACACTAACTCCTTGTTGGCTAAAGAGGCTCAACAATTTGCTTATCACAACACAAATGAACAATACTTGAGCAACAAATAGAAGGCACAATAGGCTCAGCGTTTTGTTCTCACTAGCACGGTTAAAAAGACTAAATGAGCAAAGGCTCTTATTTATAGAGAAGCAGAGGAGTAGGGAACCCTAAAATCTCCTTGCTTTCACACTCTAGGGCTTGCTCAGCAAGCAAGCTTTATTACTAAATCTAGAAAGATAAAACCCTAGAAAGCAGAAAAAGCGGGAAACGCCAACTATTGCATCTTATCTTCTTTCTATCCTCAAAGAAGTGATAAGGATTATTCCAAGAATAGAAAGAAAGCGGGAAAGAAAGCTTCTAGAAGAAAGCTGCTTTAAAGCTCGATCACATCCGCTAGGAAGTTAGAGATTATGTCCCGGTTCGGTGCATCTATGCCATCAACAGCAAAACACCGCTTTTCAAGAATATCTTTAGCATCTGCAAAAGACCTTAGGAAATCTTCGACCTCATTGGCCGCTTTCTTGAACTTTGCTGACATCATGAAAGTGTGACTTGGCAAAGTCATATTTTTCTTTCATTCACTTCAGTGCAATCTTCTTGTTGTATTTTTTCTTATGCATATTCCATATCCTTTCGCATTCACCTTTTGAGAGAGTTACGCTTTCAGGCCACGGGGGAATGGAAAAACACCTTTCGACCATATCAGGCTTTAGACTGCAAATCAATCTACCGTCTGCTGACCTGATCTCCCTAGTAGCCGGGTTGTAATGCTTAATGCAAGCGATTACGAACTCAAGGCTCTGAACTGATATAGGAATTGACGCTGCTGCGAGGAGTCCAAAATGTCCCAGGTTCTTGATTGAAGTGCCCTCCAAGGCATGTAGATCGAACACCGGCTTGACATGATGCAAGTCTGTCTCAGCTGTTTTGATATAATTGTGAAAGAGAGCTGATTCGGACTTGAAAACATTAGGAGTGTACTCCATTTCAGAAAACTCGAAGAATGACTGTAAACTCGCCTTGGTTTAGACAAGTCTTGAACAATTTCTATTTTTAGAATGCTGATTTTTGTGGTCCAATGGACAAATTTTTGAGAAATTTTTCTGAGATATGGGTTTTGTTCAGAATATCGATACAAGACAACCCAGATCGTCCGTTTTTGAAAATTTTGAATTTTGCTTGAAAAAGCAGCAAACCCTAATTTCTTCAATTTTTCCCGGAAAAAGCTGGCATCTGGGTTTTGTTCAGAATGTGATTAGAAATGAACCCAGTTGATTGGATTTGCAAAACCCTGACATTTGATCGAAAAAGCAGCCAATCCTAGATTTTGAACTTTCTTAAAAAAAAGCTGCGATATGGGTTTTCTTTAGAAGACTGTTTGGAAAGGACCCAGATGGTTGAATTTTGAATGCACTGAGGTTTTCACTGACATGCAAGATAAAAGCACTTGCTGCAACTTGATGAAGTTCTTGAAAAATTCTTCAGAAGATTGAGGCAAAAAGACCCAGATGACTGAAAAATGGAAAGCCTTGGTCTTCTACTTGAAAAATTTGATCTTCTGGAACAAGAAGAATGAAAAAGCAAGGGTTTATGCTTGCTGGTCTGAAAAATCTGATGTAAAACCAGCAACTATGGATTCTTGAATCACAAAAATTCTTCAAACTTGCTGCTCCAACTTTCTCCTCTGAAGGCTACCTGCAAAAATAATGAAAAATACATGAAAGAATGATGTTAAATAGACTTAGGGTTTGATTTAGGTTTTGCTTTCTTTTTGCTTTTATTTCCAAAACCCTAAATTCAGTCTCTTTGAATTTGGACGCCATCCTTCTCCTCTTGTAATCTTTTGAAAATTTGAAAACTTCGAAAAATTCTTGAAATTTCTCTAAGGCATGAAACTTTGGGCGCCTTTCCTCAACAGGGGCGCCCACTTCTTCCAGTGTTAGTCAAAATTTTAACCTTTTCAACTTTCCTTCATTTTGACATGCTACTTCGCCTTTGATTTCCCGTTGACAGATTAACCCGACAGGCGAGCTGAATGGTTCACGGCGGAGCCTGACTGATTCTGAGAAAGAAGTTCTGGAGGCACCTCCGGCGAAAGACTTTATTTCGACCTCCGAATTCATGGGAGCCTTTTCCTTCCAGGGGCGCCCATTTCTCCCAGAGATAGCCATTTTTATGATTTCCAAGTTCTTCCTTCTCCCTTTGATCTTCTGATGAATCTTCGATTCCGGGAGCTGTGTAGATCTGACTGACTGTCTGAATATTTCGTTGGATAGCCAAACTGATTTTGGTGAGGCATTCTTGGATGCTACTTCTGCAAAATCCATCATTATGAGCTTCAAAAGTTTGGGTGCCCTTCTTCAACTGGGGCGCCCATTTTTCTAGACTTAGAAAATTTTCAATTTTGTTCATGTCTTTCACTCCTACAGGCGATCTTTGTTGAATTCGGAGTTTCGGGCGTCGGATTGATGGATGTTTGGGCTCATTGCAAAGCTGAGAAGATTTCAGGAGGGGTCTTCTGGAAACAACTCTGCCAAAAAGTAGATTTCAGGTCCTCAAAAGCTTGGGCGCCCCTGGCAAGCTGGGGCGCCCAGTTTCACCAGAGTTAGTTTATTTTTCACATTTTTCACCTTTGCTTTCGGATTTCTCTTTTCAACTCTCATCGGACCCTCTGTTCAGCTCTTTGAATCTGATGACTGCGAGCTCCGTTTGTCGTGCTGGATAGCTCACTGGAAAGCCTGTTGCATTCTGAAGACATCTCGTTATAACTTTGACTGCAAATTCATCTGTTTGAACCCTTGAAAAGTTGGGCGCCCTTCTTCACCTAGGGCGCCCAGTTTCTCCAGACTTAGAAAATTTTTACTTTAATCTTCTTCTTCGAGTTTCAGATCTTCATTCTATATCTTCCACTTTGACTCGAATTTGCCGGAGACTGGATTGTCGGATGCTCTGACGGGGATATCCATCGCGAAGCTGACTGAATACTGAGCAACTTCCATTGGAGGTCCAAACCCTAATTCACTCATCTGGTGACCTAAAAAGGTGGGCGCCTTTCTTCAACAGGGGCGCCTAAACTCAGCAGAGTTAGAAAATCTTCATGACTTTTCAATTTTCTTTCTTGTTCTTCATGCATGTTCATCGTTTCACCTTCCGCTGAAAGTTTGAATGTTGAAACTGACGCCTGGCAGCCGAATGACCTCCATTGATGACCTCGGAGCTCCAGATATGCTTCTGAAAAGTGGAATAGACCCAGTAGGGCAAAATTGATTATTTTAAGATTCTGACTGCACCAGCCTGATATGGACGCATTTTGACCCAATCAAAATCAGTTCGGACCCTGTTGGACCAACTTTCTATTTTTAGAAAATTTTGCCAGTATCTGTTTCGAGAGAAACCCAGAAAAACCCAGAAAACGTTACTAATTTTAGAAAATTTCTAAAAATAGCAGTTTTCCTAAAATTTAGGGATGAAAAACTGAGATCTGGGTTTTGTAGATTAAGCTGCTCTCAGCAGACCCAGATCGTCAGATTTTAAAAATTTAGCGTTTTAACCCCTCATGCAAGACATGCACACCCAAATTTTGACCTTTTTGACTGATTTGACAAGACTTTTACTCATTTCTTCAAAATATCTAAGTGTAACAAAAATTTTAATTTTGGGGTACAACAAACTTTCTGATGCAAATTGGGACCCCTACAAGCAAAGTCGTCCCTCCTAGTGGCGCCTTCCTTTGACTGAAATAATCTGATTTAAATATCAGAACTTTATCTGTTAAATCTGGCCCTTCTAAACCCGAATATATGAAGAAAAATCGATGGCCAAGAGTTGTAGTAATGAACTCCAATGAACCAGTGCCAATATCTTCAAATTGAATCACCAAATTTGGCCAATGGCCACAAATTCTGGTCAATGAAAGAACTGAGGTATTCTTTCCCACAACTGCAATAATTCAGGTGATATTTCACACCCTCAAAATTGCTATCAATAGGAAGTTTTCGTTTCCTATGATAAGAAGCAATCTGTAGAAACCCTAGGCTCCACAAGATGAATCAACAACAACAACAACATCAAATCTGCCTGTTGAGAATGAAGCCCAAGATGTCTATTTATTCTTTTTCCCCAATTTCTCCAGAAGCTTCTAGAATATTCTTTTATTTTATTTAAGTGACTTTATAATATATTTTAAAATCAAGTCACTTTATTAAATTAATTAAATATAAGGTCACCTTTTAATTTTAATTTTATTTGATAACCTTATAATTAATTAACTTAATACCACTTAATGATTTAATTAAAGTAACTAATTAGTCATCCTCTTGAAAATCATTATTTTGGACAACTTAATTAATTAAATTAATTAAATCAAATTACCTCCAAAAACGGGGACATTACACTCTATGACTTATGGAAGACAATCAGGTTTGAGAATTTGATTGTATGCTGTGATGTAAGTATCTATTTAGCAAATAAACAAATCATAGACGTATTTAGCGAAAATTGCTTAGATGATTGGTTGAAATAATCTTTGCTCATTAGGAAATACCTTTTATGAAATAGGAAACTTCTGTTATATGGGAAACAGTTGCAAGTGCAATAAGCTCTAGTCGTTTGCTGATAGGCCTTGGCACCTTGTGCAAATTGTGTTCAAATTCAGGAGACTAGCCCTCAAGGGTACATGTGAGCCACAAGAATTGTAGATACACAGGCTTTAATTTCACCTTGCTGCAAGAACATACAGAACTTTTCCCCTACACACTCTCAATCATATAGAATTTATTCTTATTCTTATAGATTAGCCACACAGTTCAGGAAGAAATACAACATTTATTCTTATTTACAATGTACTTCCAGCTGCAACAGTGTTTAGATGTCTTTTGTAAAGCTGGTAAATAGGGCTTAATATACAAAGATTAACATAAAAGTGCGAACAGTATTCATTTAAGTCCAGTACATTGTGGCTGCAGCCTTCCCTAGTGATCAAAATTGTAATCTGGGTAGAATGGTGTTCATCAGCCATTCTTGATCAGTTTATTGTGTGAGAATGAAGTTGGGCCCTCTCTTTCCCTATCAAACTGTGAGAAATTGACATTAAGAATAATAAAACATAATTTGCTACACTCTTCCATAGTTCTTTTCTTTGTTATGGCAATGACAAACTAGTTTGCAAGTCTGCAACTTTTCAGTTATATATTTTTTTGAACCTCTTCCTTAATCCTAATGAAGGGACTGAAGCCAAAGATGTAGAGGCATTGCGAAACACATGAAGAAACTGTATGTTATTTATGTATGAATGCCTGAAATAATACAACAACTTACAGCTTCCCAGTGGAAAGAGTAGTTTTATGTCAATCATAAAGCTTCAACAAAATATTTTGATTTCAAATTTTTTCATTAATGCATGAAGAGGAGGAGACCATTTTCTCTTATAATTTGATAAATGTTTTCGTGTCCTTTTTTTCCTTGATGGAGGATAACGATTGTAGTTGTATTTCTTGAAATGTTTCTTGTAAGATGTATCAAACTGTATTGGATGAATATTCTGAATGCAAAACTTAACCAAATAATTTTGTTTGAAGAAGCTAGAATTGCACTGCCAATGTACGCTTTTAGGAGTTTCCCAATCCTCATCCTTGCACTTAGTGGCTAAGATCATGGGTGGATCCTTGGCATTTAGTTCCATTAATCTACTAAAAACCAAGTGAATGCTTCAAGTGTAATGTCCTCTTTGGGGACGTAGGTGCTCGATAGGGACGCTTAGCCTATTTTAATTCCCATAGGCTAATTGAGAGGAAAAAGGGAATAATTAATTAATTAAATTAAGCTGTCTAAAGTTCAGGCGACTAACATTTAAGTAATCATTTTATTTTATAAAGTTGGACAGTTAAATTAAAAAGTGATTTTATGGGGACCCAAAATATAAAGTTAAAATTAGAAAGTCACTAAGGCAGGAAAATGAATAATATTTTATTATTTTCGGAAAAAGTGTATAAAGAGAGGAATGGAAAAGGAAAAAGGATTCTTGGCATTTTCATTTTACAAAACTCTATCTTGGAGAAGTAACTGTTCATCTAGCCATAGGACAGAAACCTTATGGCAAAATTGGTTTCGAAGACGAAAACCTTCCTAGCTAGTTTGGTTTGATAAATGTGGTGCAGGTAAGAGTTTTCAAATTTCATTTTCTTGGAAATATTAATTGATTTAATTCAAGAGGGGAGATATGGAGATTATTTGGTAAGCCATTAGCATTGTAGTTAGCATTGTAATTCCTAGCTGCCACTTTAAGGAATATCTTGGCCGTACCCTGTGAAATGGCTAGTTATTCACATAGAATGAAGTCACAATAGTTGGAGGTTGGCGTGGGCTTACTGTTGGACAGGAGTGTTGTGACTGCCACTCCTTATTTTCCATGCTTGAAGAAAGGGCGGACTTGTAGACAGACGAAACATCCAGTCGCCTATGTAAAAGCTAGATGCCATTTGAAGGAAGTTTATTCGCTAGCCTTATTTTCCATGCTGGATGAATTGAAGTGGGATGTGAGGAGATTACCCAAGGAGTCACTGCAATTATTAGAATATTTTAAAGCTTAAACCTCCAGTCATCAACTATCAAATTTGGATGCCTTTGTGCTGGTCGTGATCTTCAACAGGGAAGTTATCGCTGTCCGCTGAGGTTATTTTGGAGCCTTATTTCAGACTGGAGCAATCAAATAGCATATTTTTAAAGGACTGTGATAGCCCTGAGAGTTCAAACAGACCTGTTAAGGAGATAGAAGAAAGTTGACTGGTTTGCAGTGATGTTCATTAACATTCTTGGGTCTGAACCAGCGATTCTGAGGTTAGGCCTGTTCTAACTTGATTATTAAATGATATAATTTGAATATAATGTGATGCATGAACATTGCTGAAGTATTTCTCCTGAATGGCAATATATACATAATATTTCCAGCTTGATTGTTAAACTGTCATTTTGTAAAACACTTGCATGAATGCATCAATATTGGATTATTTTATTGCGGGTATTTTATCAAACACTTATTAAAATACAGAAAAATTAGCTTGGCACTTTACATTAAGGGCTCATGTTTATGAATAGAAACAATGGCTTTAGTAGCCCCTTATTGTTCATATGATCAGAAGCTGAATGTATTTTGTGATAAACTTGAGCAGTAGATAATACACCCTTCACAAAAGCTCAATTATTGCTGACACATCTCTAAATCAATGCAGAGGATGGGGGCACTCTCTAGCTTAATCATATGTCATGTTCTCAATACAATTGGACACCAATGGAATTATTTAACCTACAGCAGTTCCTAAATGGAAGATGTTTTATTTGCTAAAACCATAGCAACTCCATGAAACACTGAGAGGGGGAGGGGAGGGGTTGGTGAATCAGTGTTTCAATAAACAAATTCAAATTCAATTGTTTTTCAAAGCACAAAATTTCTTTGTAATCATGAAAAGTTCAGTTTGAAGAATGTACTCAAATGTGACAGCCAATATCAGATCTTTAAACCACATGAAGAACTCAAAAGAGACATAACACAAAAGAACTATAACACAGTATTTTCATAAGTGGAAAACCCTCATAGGGATAAAAAACCACTCCGGAAAATGCCTCATTGGCTACAAAATGCCTCACTGGCAACATACAGCCTCATTGGCCAAAGATTAAACTTGTCTCACTGACATAATTTTTTACAACATTTTCTAAATCATGAATAAACAAATTACAGAGGGTTACTTTGTTTCACTGCATAACATTTCTACTTTCCATCTTAACACATTCAATGTCCTAAAGATTCATTAAATTGGAATCTTCAAAACACAAAATGTATCAGATTATGCACTACACTGTTTTGCATACAGATTTACAAAACAACATTTCAAAATTCTGTTCATAAACTCAACATGATATCTCTGTGAAAGCACCAAACCAATAACAGTAACATATCACTGTTTTTATAAGAATCAAAAGTTCACATAACACTGCCATTTGTCACTGACTGAAACTATCAAATATATCCTGTTCAAACTGTTTTCATAACTACCCTTGAAGTCATCAAGATGCTTTTTCCTTCAACAAACTAAACTGCCTTTGATATATTGTTGACACATAGTACAAGTTGTGTGTAAACATTAAGCAAAAGACACATATAAATGTGACACAAAGCCCATACTTCCAAGTCGACAACAAAAGAGCAAGACATGACCTATACACAGACTTTTAACAAATCTGCTAAATGGTTTAAACCCTGTGCCCTAAGCAACAACAGAGGATAACACAAGACATGCTTATGGCATGCCCTATCAATAGGGTTTTGAAGACTCAAAATAGTAAACCCATGCATTAAAGAATACACAACCCCCTGTGACAAATAGACCAAGGTTGAGGCGACAAATGACAAAGATGAAACTGTTTTGACACCCATTTTCAAAAAATCAAAAACCCTTGAGTCGACTAGATGAATACACAATGAAACCTGACTACAAACAAATGGTGAAACAATATAATCTTAGCAACAAGCAAAGACCAACAAACCCTTAACAGATTTTCAGATAATGCACAACAAAATTACCACTTTGTAGACTTTTATCTTTGCTAGAATGTGGTCTCATGCACTTGTCAACTTGAAAACCAATTGCCACGAAGATCTGGAAACCACTTCTTGAACATCCAAACCGCCATACCACCATGTTCACCAAGCTCTTCAAGCCTTAAATCGGCTGCTAAAAACCATGTTTCATTATTTGCCAAATGATAACTTTTAGGGCACAATCGTTGTGTCGATATACTTCATAAAAAAACATTCACTTAGAGCCATTCATTATGTCGGTGTTACTCATCAATTGTTTTCCTTTGCAAGTCAAAAACAATTATCATTGTGTCGATCTTAGCTATTATTTGCATGACCACTTTAAACCTCATAATGCCCAAAGATATATGACAATGATTAAAATCATGACAAACAACCACATGAATATAATAAACACTACCCTGCCTTGTATCAATGTAATGATATAAATGTGCTAAGTAAAGACCAAGGCTCATAGTCTTCAAATGCAACAAATGTCTAAGTTAGACCCATATAATAGTGTGTCTCAAAGTCCTTGTATAAATGTTACCTTAATACCAAAAACAAGTGTAGATGTTAGACACTAGGTATCAAATCAAAGATGCACAAATGTATCAATGTGTCCAAAGAACTATAAGCACATAAAGTATTTCTGCCTCAATGAATTATCAATGCTCATGCAAAGTCAACCAAACCAAGCTGTCTCATATCCTTCATTAAAGTGCCAAAGTAACGAGAGCATCTCAATATATGCCACTTCTATGTATGCCAAGGTAAACACTTGACATCAATGCCAAAACCAATGTCAAAGGGGTCAACATATTTCACATTGACCAAATTGAATAACTGCATTCAGTAACAACGGAGATCGTACCTTAGCAGAAAGAATTCCCCTTAATGATCAAGAAGATGCTATTTATGATAATTTGACTGGATCTTTTAAATTTTCTCTACGGGGCATTGAAGTTATAATCCCAAACAATACCAATTGCAGCCTTCCTATGCTTCTATTGCTATTTTCTTTATGATTGAATTTGGGGCCAATTAAAAAATGTGTTTATTTTTTATTTTTGTGTTATATTGGTTATGGCTACTTTTCCAATTGGTGCTACAGTTGATAAGTTTTGAAATGTTTTATGGGCCAGGCTACTGCTATATGCTTGAGCCCTATACAATAAGTAATCTTGTATTGTATTTTGTATATGAAATTGTCCTCCATAGTTTTGCAATGTCCTTGCCATTTTTAAGGTTTATTTTCACTTACTCTTAAGGTCTCGTTGTTGGCTCACTTAGGAGGAGTCTAATTGACTGACTCTTTTCTAGCTCTATGCCCCAGTAGTTGACATTGTTGGAAAAATATTGTCATTGATGTCAAAGGTGGTTTGGTGATGTTGGTGGCCCCAAATATGTTGGTTGGCCCCCTTGGAGTATTGAAGATAAATAAATGAAAATAAAATAAAATGTTTAAATTTTTCACAAGGCCGACCCTCCTCATGGTGCTGCCCCATGTTGGGGAAATTTAATTAAAATAAATTGATTTTATTTTTGGAGGGATGACACCCCTAGAGAGGTGCACCCATCCTTGGGAAAGAAATTTAAAATAAATAAAAATTATATTTGTTGTTGGCCAACCCCTGGTGCTCCCCTTGGACACTGGAACTGGAACTCCGAAGCCAAGATCTAGTGCATGTCCAAGTCGTCCAAGTCGCCCAAGTCACACAAGTCGCCAAGTCACCCAAGTCGCGCATGGTGCTCCCCTTGGACACTGGAACTGGAACTCCGAAGCCAAGATCCGGTGCATGTCCAAGTCGTCCAAGTCGCCCAAGTCGCCCTTGTGCTCTCCTTGGACACTGGAACTGGAACTCCGAAGCCAAGATCCTGTGCATGTCCAAGTCGTCTAAGTCGCCCATGTCGCCCGGTCGCGCAAGTCGCCCAGGTCGCCAGGTCGCGCAAGTCGCGCAAGTCGCCCTTGGTGCTCCCCTTGGACACCGGAACTGGAATTCCAGAGCCAAGTTCCAGTGCATGTCCAAGTCGTCCAAGTCGCCCAAGTCGCCAAGTTGCCCCTGGCGCTCCCCTTGGACACTGGAATTGGAACTCCGAAGCCATGTCCCCTTGGAGTATTGAAGATAAATAAATGAAAATAAAATTAAATGTTTTATTTGTCATGAGGCCGACCCTCCTCATGGTGCTGCCCCATGTTGGGGAAATTTAATTAAAATAAATTGATTTTATTTTTGGAGGGACGACACCCCTAGACAGGTGCACCCATCCTTGGGCAAGAAATTTAATATAAATAAAAATTATATTTGCTGTTGGCCGACCCCTTTGGAGGATTCGCCTCCCTTGGGTGAAGAGACATCTTGGTAAGTATAAATAAAAGGTTGAGTGAGGTAAAATCAATCAATTTCAAGGAATATTATTCATAAGAAAAGCAAAAATAAAAAGATATTTGAGCAGATTTACAAGAGATATGTGAGTAGATTTATGAGCGTTTTTTAGCATCAATTTTGTGAGAAGAGAAGAAGAGAAATAAAAGCAAGATCATGGCGGTTCTATGTGCAGAAATATTGAAGACTAGCAGATTTATGAGTGATTGTATTGCAGATTTGTGAGCAGTTGTTATTTTAGATTAAAGAGGAAGTTGCAAATAAATTATCATATTATTCACTTGGAGGTTGGAGTCTCCTGATTGAGGAGATCGAGGGGTTGGAGCCTCTTATTAGAAGAGATTGGCGTCTCTTGCTGAGTTGGTGCTCAACAATGGGGATTGGAGTCTCCAGTGTGGGTTGGTGCCTATGAAATTTGTAAGAAGATTTATACAATCAATATTTTGCCGTGGTTTTCTCCCGCAAGGGTTTCCACATAAAATCATGTGTTCTTCTTGTGTTCTTAATTGCTAGATCTTGCATGTATGTTATTGCTATGGATGATTAAGTTTTGAGGTAATACTGCTATGATTGATTAAGTAGTGAAAAGAAAAGTTTGATCTATATTGATCCTCCGCTCCCCCCTCCCCTTCCCCTCTTCCCCTCTCAGTATAATAAGTGTGTGTTTTAATGTGAAGCTATGTGTGCCCTTCTTGTAATGTTCCCTACTTGAGCCTAGCCAACTTTGTCAACCGTTAGCCTATTCCACGGGTTCCCGTAGGCTAATTGGGTTGTTAAAGGATCTCAACAGTTCTTGAAGTGGTGTAGTTTGGCATAATTCCAGTTTTATTTGTGGCATTGAGCTCAATTGTCAGTATGTTTTGTGATGACGCTTACAAAAACATTTTTGGACAGCTGGTCTGTGCTCCACATTTCTTGGAGCTCATTGCTATTTTTAGAAAGTCACCGTTTTAGCACCAACTTCGTCTCTTGGCAACATTTACACCTCGGCACATTTAGTTTCAATATCCGATGCTCCAGCAATGCTTTCCTAAGTCAGCTGGATGGTTTTAATTAAATGCTTAAGTTATAATATTTTATTATAATGTTACACTTAAGTGTTTATTTAAATATTAAAAGTGCCTCAATTTATGAATATGAGCAGCGAAGGGGAAATATTTTAAAAGTGGTTAATTTATTCCATTTGAGGCGTTGGAATAGGTGACATAAGGGAATTAATTAAAAGTATTATTTTATTTCCCAAAGAGGTGCGTTGGATTTTGGGAAGGAAATAAAATAATTTTTGGAGCTCATTTTGGATTATGTGGGAATTCATTGTAATGTTATGTTGTTGGATTTTCTCTAAAAACTTCTTGAGGATGAAAACCCTCATGAGGAATATCATCCACGGTGGTGAAAGATCTTCCCTAGTTGATTGTTGACAGATTCATCTTGAGTCTATGCTAGTGCTTATTTGTGTGATTGTCAAGTTTGATCGGAAGGAGTTTATTTGCAAAATCTTTTGATAAATAATTATGGAGGACAAGTTGCAGGAATGATTGAAGATTATGAAATTCGTAAAGTTTTGTTCCAAGACAAATTTCAGAGTTTAATGCTTGAAGAATTTACAGGAAAGTATGGGTGCCATATTTGAGATTTCCAAGTTGAGTATTTGGGGCTGGCGCTTGAGTTTGGGTGGCTATTATAATGATGAATCACAGCTTAAAAAGAATGTGTGGAATCCAAGTCAGCTCATGAGCGTAATCTATTGCTGGGCATAGCTATTTCTTTGGTTAGGGGCGGTCCCTTTCAATGCTGGACACCATAGTATTTGCAGTTTACCAGTTAATTGTGGGCGTAGAATTATCAGCTGCTAGGTGTGTGATACCTTAGTAGGTCATGGAACATTTCTTCCATATTTCCCTTGGCGTGGGTGTTTGAAAGCTAAGCGCTGAACCTGCAGATGGCACGTGACCTTTTGGATGTGAATGAAGGTGCTGTGCGCATCATACAAGGATGGCGTGAATTCATCATTGATGGCAAGTGTTTATGGCTGGCTGGGCGATGCTGTTAACAGCATTGGAACTGATTAAGGTGCAGAAATCTGAGTTTGTTCAGGTCAGAAATCTATATTGTCATTATCTGTAATCTGCTCTATGTTATTTCAGACTGTCATATTCAATAAATTCAATCTTTTGGAATGTATAAATGTTGATATTTGCTTCATCACATTTGTGTATGTCATTTGAGTTTCATGAGAATATATGGGAATGTGATTTCAAGACAATTAGGAAACCATACAAAATGATTTCAGACTGAAAATCTTCAAATGAGAATATATGTAAACTGTTTGACAAATTGCTTTTCATTAAAATATAAGCCATGGACAAGATAAATTGAATAATATTTTTTTTCAGATAAAAGCCTACTCTATCGATGGGGGCATTACAAAAGCAAAGGATCCAATCTTTGGGCTTGCAATGGGACAATCCTCTCAAGTTGAAGACAATGCTTTCAGGTACATTGAAACACAAAATAAAATATTTTCAGTCTGCAACATTTAGCCTAAAAATGAATTTCTTGACTTGGTTTGATCAATTAATGGAGCAAACTTAGTTTGGATTCTAGAGTCTGACTTGCTAATTATCTAATTAGAGATGCATGTCATGATTAAGTTCATGTGACATGCTTCCTTTTTTTGAACCTTTTATTCTTATGGTAATATTTTGGCGATAGTGTAAAAATGCACATTAAACAGGGTTTGTTGAAAACTAAAATGAACACCTTTGAACTCACATTATTTAACATATTCTATTATTATACTTTTACAGATGGTTCTGTGTTGAAGCTGGTGATACCAGAAATCCTTCAGTTGTTTTAATTCATGGTCTTCCTTCACAAGTAAGAAACTTATTGAGTTATTTCTTTTCCATTTCATATTTGATGAAGACTGTTTTAGTTTTTTTAATGGCTTTTTCATTGTTTTATCCAAAATAATAATATTGTTATTGATTATAGATTCTTTGAATATGTTGAACTTAAAGAGTAGTTTCATATTTAGAACTTGGATGAAAAGATGCGTTGAACCTAAATATACATGAAGGATTAGTGCCAACTGAATTTAGATCTTGATTGAAATTCTTATAACAATTTTGGTGTTTTAGCTTGGGGTCCAAAATGGAGTTAAAAAATAGAATATGCTCACACAATGAATAGTACTGTAATATAAAATACTTTATACTTTGTCATGTCCCCATTTTTTGGCGAGCATCAGAGATCGTAAGATTGGCCTATCAGGAGACCCTCGTAGGCTGACAGAGTGGTTAGAGGGTCGTTTGGGAGCTTGGCTCAGCGTCAGATTGGCAGTTTTGATCAATTGGCTTTCGTTCGGGCTCATTCAGACGTTTCTTGCAGAATTGCTATTTTTAGCAGTTCCTGGCAGTCAGCGTGGGACCCCTGCTATTTTTAGCAGTATGGCGTAGCAGCGTTCAGGATTACTTCAGAGTTCGTCAGCTTCTGACGGATCAGTTATCGGATGAGTAACGGGAGAAATATTAATATTTAATTGCATTAATTAAATATTAATTATTTAATGATTATAATATAAAGTTATAATTTTTAATTATAACTTAAGTGATTCTCATAAAGGGGGCGCCCAACATCAGGAAAGGGGGCCATTTCACATATTAAATTTATAATTTAATATTTGGCTGAGACTATTGCAATTAAAAGAATTAAAAGTTGAAATATTTTAAAATTCCCTATTATTAAGGAAATCGCACTTTTGTGCAATAAAGAGGTTTTGCCTTGGGAATAGAGCAATTATGACTTTTGAGAATTGAAAATTGATCAGTTTTGTCTGAGCACGGAGACCTTAGGGTTTGTGTTCGAAATTCTTGGAGAACGAGCCATCTCCAGTGAATCAGTTCAGAGGGTGTGAGATATCACCCGATTTACTGCCAGTTGTGAGATTTCTTCATCCAGAAGAAATTACAGAGTTCACAGAGATTTATTTCATCAGGGTTTCAGACAAGTTTCTTCATCCAGAAGAGTCTGCAGTAGTGAGGCGCCTATATTCATCATATTCAAGGAATCTTCAGAGGGCCGTACAAAATATTTATTGCTGCTGTGTAATATCAGGCCGTACATTTCTGACAGGGCCGTACTTGCATGAAAGGAGGCGAGTTTGTGATCTTCAGGGAAACGCCTATCATTTTGATTACCAGTTTGCATCCTTGGTGGCGCTAGGGTATAAGAAGTGATCTGAGGTTGCCAGACAGGAGGAACAGAGGGGGCCGTACCTCATTTGATTATTTGCTGCTGTCAGCCGTACTTTGCACAGCAGGGCAGCACCTTCTCTAAGCCGTACTCTCTCACAGAGGAAATCTCCATTCTTTTGATCATTCATCTGCACAGTGGAGGGGCGTCCAGGCATCTGGGATCTTCTTGCAACTTCTGACAAAAGGGAAACACACATTTATATGGCCGTACTGAATTCATTCTTTCCTGGAGCGGCTGAAATCAGGTTCATTGAAATATTGCAAATCCATTGTTTTCTTTATATGCATGTCAAGATCCAGTATTGTAATGATTTGGAGAGTTCAATAAAACTTACTGGTTACTCATTCGATTAGCTATTAGCTTCTTATAGCAACTATTTGATTTCATTTGAGTTTATTATTCAATCCATGCAAAATCGTACTCTTCATTTATTGTTCAAAAACGTCAAAAAACCAAAACTTCAGAAAAACATCAGAAAACTTTTAGATTCAGGATTAGGGGAAACTTAGGGTTTCTACATACTTGCCTTTATAATTTGGTGGAAAGTTATAAAGCCTTTTGTCATCGACATAACATAAACATTTTTGACACCCCACTTCCTTTAACTCCATATATTCAAACATGTCAGTTTGAGTCTAAGCTAATTTTTCCATCAGGCTCCGGCCTAGCATAAGATGGGGGTACTTCTCACAATAATGGTGTAGGTTCCAAACCCAGTGGGCAAGCCCCTCCACACTAATACTGCTGCCATACCAATACAATGGAGACTAGAATATTTGAGGAGTTGACTTTTTGTGGTTCAATGATCCTATGGAGTTTTCAAAGAATTGGGCAGCTTCTGAGGTTAGGAATGTTCTTTTATTGTGCAAGGGTGGCCCATTGCTTGAAGATTGACAGGTCCATTTGACTGACCCAAAACAAAAAATAATAGAAGAGTCTAGCTGGTTAAGACATTTTGATTATCTTTTCAAGGTGTAGTTCATTGCATCTTATTTTCTTTGTGCACAATGTTGCTTACCCTTGTCTCCTCATTTTGGTTCTCAACATTCTCCATTGGGAAAAGCTAGATCAAACTGCTCAATATCCACTTTTTGAAGTGGTTTGAAAAGATTGTAGCATTTGGTATAGTTGTGCTTTCGAGTTTTGAATTTCTTGAAGTGTGTGCTTAGTTCCTTGGGTTTATTGTCTTCCGTTTATGTTGATAGTTTTATTTCTTATAATGGCTATTTTTTTTATGTTAAAACTAAATTTAAATCATCACTGGGGTACTCTCATTCAAGGCCTTGAGGTGTGGCTTTTTCGAAGGTTTTATGGTCATTTAGTATTATGATTGTTTTGATGTGAGTTTTAGTCCCCACATGGAACTAAATATATGGTACTTTCCTAGAAAATCAAAAAATTCAATTGCTACATTTTCTGTTATTTGAATTTCAGTATAAGTTTTTAATACCTTCTAATTTGAATCCTAATTATTTTTTTAAGGATGTTGTTTTGGTATGATTCTCTTATTTATCTGAAATGTATCAGCTTAAGTTAGCCGAGTCAGCCAACCAAGTCACTAATTTGTTTTCTAGAGGATTCACAAGCTCAAAGACATTCCTAAAATCCAATTTTGCAACAACATATTTTAAACAAAGCTGCAGGAAAAATTTACAGAGTAGAATGGAAACAAAGGTCATCTGAGTGATTCAGACACTTAGAAGGTTGATGTCATCATAGAAATCAGGTACGAGCGACCATTTCAACTGGGGTTGAAATAGTCTTGCCGAGTCCACTGGGGCTGAAAAATGTTATGGTGCAATAGAGGTTCATAACTGAAGAAAGTTATAAAAAAAACTTCTATTTACTTTTGCAGGCATGGTAATTTAAGAATAAATCAGAATTCAATTTATAATAATAGCAAGGCAGGCGTACACTCCTGGGAGCTGACCATACCAATAAAAGAGCAGTGATTGAAAGTCTCTAAAGGATTGTTTATGGTTTCTGAAGCAGCCACACTTCTTTAAAAGGGGATGTAGGAGTTGTTATGGAAGCAGAAAAATCGTGGGCCTAGGCTACTGTTTGCCACAAACAAAGATCCAATAATTTTTTTAAAGGAAGCAATAGGTGAATCAGCAGGTTTTGGGCCTCCCTTTTGAATTTCTGCTTCTCATACCTCCTAGTTTGTAATGTCCCCTTCTTGGGATTGCCCTAAATCTTGCCCTAGAATAAAAAATTTAATGTTGTTACGATTATAACTAACCAATTATAGAATAAATCAGAATTCAATTTATAATAATAGCAAGGCAGGCGTACACTCCTGGGAGCTGACCATACCAATAAAAGAGCAGTGATTGAAAGTCTCTAAAGGATTGTTTATGGTTTCTGAAGCAGCCACACTTCTTTAAAAGGGGATGTAGGAGTTGTTATGGAAGCAGAAAAATCGTGGGCCTAGGCTACTGTTTGCCACAAACAAAGATCCAATAATTTTTTTAAAGGAAGCAATAGGTGAATCAGCAGGTTTTGGGCCTCCCTTTTGAATTTCTGCTTCTCATACCTCCTAGTTTGTAATGTCCCCTTCTTGGGATTGCCCTAAATCTTGCCCTAGAATAAAAAATTTAATGTTGTTAGGATTATAACTAACCAATTATATGCTTCAAGCCATATAAACCTTGGTTTAGGTACTGCAATCATGTTAGACAATATTGGAAATATAATTCATATGATCAAACATATATAATAAATGTCTTATCTATTTAATCCATGTAAAAATTAATAACAATTTCAAATTATATAAACTACACAATATCCATAATGCATATTGGAAGTTTAATCATAATAGGACTTGGATGAGAAACATGATAAGTCTGCCCGCTATCTATGCTAAGCCCAAGAGCAGATATACCATCCCTCTTGGCCCCAAGTGGCAGACACATAATCATCCAATATGGAGTGGCGTACTTAGTGGATAAACTTGTACCTGCTTTCCCTATCCATGCTGCCTTATCCATCCTTCTTATGATTGAGACTCCTTGAATTCCTTCCCAACAACCAATCCATGCAGAGATTGGGGAAAAAACTACCATAGGAGGCCCGTAGATTCCCCTTTCTAAGCCCAAGGGCAAACACTCACCTCCTTGGCTCCAAGGGGCCAACTTGGAGTGGCGTACTTAGAAAGAAATCTAGTATCTGTTCCCCTACTCCTCCTCATGGTTGGTTGATGAGAATTACAAACACTAAATATATTCAGATTCATAGAGATTATACAACAATAAATATATTATACACAATAATCATGATAGAGCATGATGCAGAGAAGGACTCAACTAAACCAACTTGACACTTTCAAAAGACTGTTCCACTTGCAATCATGCTTTGGTGCACTCTAATGCAACTTGGTAACCTTTTCCATGAAGCCTAAAAAAAACCATTCAACAAATCCAAACTTGTGAGACAATGCCAAAGACTTTGACCAAACAATTACAATGAAGGTTTATGACTGTAAATGAAGCAAAAATGCAGCAAACTGTCCTAAAGTTCCCCTTCCCACGTGCAAATGGAGACTCCAAACCCTGCATGGATGATGAATACATCAAAACAGAATTTCCTACAAGGTTTCATCGTTTTCCCATGGTGGGAACTCAAGATATAGCATTTTTTCCAATGTCTAAAAACCCTAGGCAGGGTTTGGGACAGTTTTTTACCAAAACACTTGTAACTTTTGCAAATCTCAACAGATTCGAGTCAAACAAAAGGCATAATAAAGTTAAGAGACTCCTTCAATCTCTCCAATCAGCCTTCAGGCCGTACCAACAAGTACAAGGCCGTAGTATGTGACAGAACAGGAAATTCATGCAAGAAAACACAATTTTGATGTGCAAGAATGAAAGTAACAGTCATTAATAACTTTCATAAAACAAATAATAAGCCCAATTGCTTCGGTGAGATTGAAGAGAACATTAATACATAATTTCCCTCCAGATTTCATCAAGACCCAACGGCAGAAAAGAAAGTTATGACCTTTTTCCCAAAACTAGAAACCCTAGGCAGAGTGTAATGTCCCCTTCTCAACTGTGATCAATTCAGTTGACCGTTGGCCTATTCCGGAGACCCGTAGGCTACTCGAAGGGTGAAAATTAGGGTTTCCTATTTTTGTGGGGGTTGTTGCTCGAAGTTTGGTGATTGGTTTGCGGATTCTTTTTGGGTTTTCAGAGAGCTTTGCAGTGGTATAGTTTGTTTGGTGATCTGAGCAACTTCATGAATTTACTATTTTTAGTAAATTCTATTTCTGGCAGTGGTCCTGTTGGCTACAGTGCAGTTGGCTCTCCTCTTCAGCCAATTCAGTTGGTATTGGGATTTTTGGCCTTTTGGTGCATTTTTTATGGAGAGATAAGTTATTTTCATATTATAATGTTATATTTTAATATTATAACCCCCTTGGCTTAGCATTATAACTTTATGTTGTTTTTAAAAAGGGGACTTTATGGATGAATGCCTCATCAGGAGAAAGATTAAATATTCTAAAGGTTCAAAATTGCAAAGGGAGAATTGGACGCCAACTTTTGAAGAGAAGATAATTTTAAATTAATGAAATATTGCCTTTATGAGTTTGGACGTCACTTGTGGGGGAAAAGGGTCAACTCAAATTTGAAATATTGTTTGACTACCTTGGGCGCCCTTCTAGATGCTTCTGGAAGATGCTTGGCAAGTCTATTTAAGGAGGCCTCTTCTCTTCATTTGATCATCTCATATTTTCAGTAAAGTTATGCTACCGAAATGGTGACAGAATTGCTTCGAGGAAAGCACACCTCCTAGCTTGGCTCATCTTCTTGCTTGAAAGATAGCAACTAGTTGAAAGGTAGATTGTAGTTGAGTTTGTTTCAGCATTGCATTTGTGTTCCTAGCATATTAGTTCAGTTTCTTTGCATTTAGTCATATTTTTGGAGTTGCTGAATATCACAGCTGATTGTAAGTTTCATTCATAGATTCAAAAATAAAAATATTGCTGTTCTGGGTGTTTTTAACCAATCTGATTCCTTGCTAGGGGCGACCTTGTGTGCCAAGTTTCAGATTTTATTTTCATGTATTGGATTTTATGGAGCAAAATCGCCCCTCCTTGAGGGCCGTACATTTATGAAGATGTTGTAATGTCCCCGTCTCAAGCCTGATCTTTTCAGTGACCGTTGGCCTATTCTGGAGACCCGTAGGCTAGTCGGAAGGTAAAATTAGGGTTTCCTATTTTGAAGGATGTTCTGGCTCGGAGTTGGTTGTTTCAATGGCGGATTCTTTCTGGGTTTTCAGAGAGCTTCGCACTGATATGTTTCTCTTGGCATTCTGAGTACTTTCTGGAATTTACTATTTTTAGTAAATTCTATTTCTGGCAGTTTTCCTGTTGGGGTCGGCATGGTTGACTTTCTACTTCAGTTTGATCAGTTGACTTGCTCATTTAGGGCTTCGGGGCACAATTGGAGAGATAAGTCGAGCTAATTAATTAAAGTCACGTTTTAATGTTATATTTTAACGTTGACCCCTTGGCCTAGTCTATTGACTTCATGTTGTTTAGAAAAAAGTGGTCTTTTGAGGGTGGCGCCTTCATTAAAGATTATTTTATAATTTATCAAGGTCAAATCAAGCCTTAAGTTTGGACGCATTTATTAAAGTGTTGAATTTATTTAAAAAGTCAAGATAGAGCTTTGAAGAAAGGGACGCCATCTTTTGAAGGGATTAGGGTTTGACTCTGAAGTGAAGATTAGGGTTTCGAGAAGTCAACAGGAAATTATAAAAGGAAGACTTTGATCCTCAATTCAGTATCTTTTGTCTACAGTATTGTTACTCTGCCGGAATGGTATTGGATCGCTTCGAGGAATGATGGCCTCCTAGCTCGGGCATTGCTTCTTGCTTGCAACACAACAACTATTGATGAATTAGTTTAGTTTTGTGAGTTCATTGGGATTGGTGCATTGTAATTCAGCTTGTGGCTATTTAGTTTCTGATTTTGCATATTAGAGCATTTCTAGAATTGCATTATTTACTACAGCAGATTGTCCTTTTCACTCATATGTTAGAAAATACAAAAAATATTCTTCTGGGTATTGTTCATATCCCTCTGTCTGGGAAGGGCGAATCATTGTCTTAAGTTTCAGATTTTTTAGATCAGCCTTTAATTTTTAAAGCAAATCACCCCTCTTGCTGGGCCGTACCATCTGTACCTGCATTGGTTTTCGTGCATAAATAATATAAGGTCTTTTGCTGGGGTTTCAGTGTGCTATTTGGGTCGCCATCATTCGAGGGTTATTCTACATCTTACTCTGTGGGATTTGAGTGAGTTTAGAGAGTGTTGTGAGCAAATTGGTGAGTTGCAGGGCTGCTGTTCGTGCATATGAAGATCCGGACTGTCAAAAATCAGATTATCAGGTTGGCCTTAATATTGCAGTTTCTGAGTTAATCTTCCTTATTCATTAAAAGGAATTCTATTGATATTGTTGCAGCTCTATTACTTTCGATTGTATTGATAGCAAGGAATTATCTAACATTTTGTAAGCTGGCAGTAGTACTGACAGCAGTTATAATCTTGCTTATCAAATTGTAATGCTCATCTTTACTTTCAGCATTTGCTAATGTATTTAATTTACCTCCGCCCTATGGTAGCTACTTTCCCACTCTGGGTTAGAAAGCACATTCTGGGTGTTGAGTACTTTCAGCATTTCAGTTCTTTCTTTCAAGCATTGTAATTTGTAATACTCCGCCATATGGTCGCCTCAACTCCATACTGGATTGGGTAGCACATACTTGGTGTCGAGTTCCCTTTCAGTACTTAGCATAGAAGACCCTCTGACCATATGCTCGCCATTATCGGCGCCATTCTTGGTTAGAGTTCTTGCATAAGCATTTTGATTAAGATCCTCTAACCAATGCTCACGCCTTGCCCACATCGGGATCCTGGTGTACATTCTAGTTAGAGTTGCTTCAGCAACGTTTTGGTTTAGCTGCTAACCTTAACGGGTGCATTGGGTTGTAATTTGTAATTTGAAAAAACGAAAAAATTTGGCTCGGAATATTTCAGATGTCTTGAATTCTATGCAAAATTAATGTGAGTCTTTTAGGTTGGTTTTACTGTTCCTTCTTGGGTGCCATCATCCTAGGAGCTGTATGCATTTTGTTTCATGTGATTTGGGTGAGTTTTGAGTGAGTTGTGAGCATAATAGTAAGTTGCTGAGTTGCTGGTCTGTGCATTTTCAGTCAAAAATCAGTTATATCAGATTGGGGAAAATTCATTAGTTGAGTGAGAAATTGATTCTAAAAGGTTTTGTGGGCATTGGAGAGTAGCTAACATTATTGCAGCATTGAAAGCTTCTAATCTTGTGTTCTTGGCAAGCTCTCTAATTCATTGTAAGTTGAACAGTAGTACTATCAGCAATTCTCACTTCTTCTCTTTGAATGACTTGTAATTCCTGCTGAATAAGTGGAAGAGGCAGGCTTGCCGCCTATTTACTTTCAGTTAATAGCCTTAGGGACCCTCTGACCATATGCTCGCCATCTCTAGGCGCCATTTTGGTTAGAGTTACTTTCAGCTCATCATGCATAAGATCCTCTAACCATATGCTCGTCTATCCTAGACGCATTCTTGGTTAGAGTTCCCTTCCAGTTCTGCATTGCATTAGATCCTCTGACCATATGCTCACACCTTGCCCAACCTCGGGATCCTGGTGTACATCCTTGGTTAGAGTTGCTTTCCGCATCGTTTTGGTTTAGAGCTAACCTTAACGGGTGTGTGTTGATTGTAATTGTAATTGGAAAAACAAAAAAAATTGGTCCGGTTCATTACACAGAGTTCCAGGTGACCTGCACCAAATTGCTTATAACTTTTGACAAACTTAATGAAATTCATTCAAACCAAAAGCATATTAAACTAGATTCATGTCTTCAACTTTTCCCATTGGTTTCAGGGCCGTACTGTACCGTACATAGCTGTACCATAAAAAACTCAGACATAAAAAATAGTAAAAGCTGGAAAAATACAGTCCCATTTCATGACAGATTTCACTTTTCTTTCATTCCCTCCACCAACCTTTTCCAACCCCCGTAAGCTCGAAATTACATTGCATATTTTCCATATTACAACCCATTCCAACTGTTTGTAACGGTTTCTTGATTTGCATGTAACATTTTCTTGCTTTTCTGCCACTTTGCCAAAGTTGCATGACAACTTTTTAGCAACATTTGACAACTTTTACATTTTTAAACCAATGACCCTATTAGCACTCCAAATTGGATCAACATGATCCCACATGGTCATAAATGGCCTTATTAGACACCAAAACATACAAACAACCTAAAATTCAAAGTTTTGCAACATGACTCAAAATGTATCAAAAGATGCCCCTGCATTATACTTCCCAGGGAAAAGGAATTTGAGTTCCTTGTAATGAGTCAGACTAATTTTTTTTTTGCTTTTCCAATTACAATTACAATCAACACGCACCCGTTAAGGTTAGCTCTAAAACCAAAACGATGCGGAAAGCAACTCTAACCAAGGATGTACACCAGGATCCTGATGTTGGGCAAGGTGTGAGCATATGGTCAAAGGATCTGATGCAAATGTAGAACTGGAAGGGAACTCTAACTAAGAATGCGTCTAGGAAAGACGAGGATATGGTCAGAGGATCTTATGCATGCTGAGCTGAAAGTAACTCTAACCAGGATGGCGCCGAGAGATGGCGAGCATATGGTCAGAGGGTCCCCAAAACTACTAACTGAAAGTAAATAGGCAGCAAGCCAGCCTCTTCCACTTATTCAGCGGGAAGTACAATGAGCAAAGAAGGAGATAAAGAGAATGCTGACAGTACTACTGTTCAGCTTACAATGAAATAGAGAGTGCCTGCCAAGAACATAAGATTAGAAGTTCTCCAATGCTGCAATAATGAAATATGATCACTGCAAAGCTTAATAAGATTTTCCAAACACAAACCCTTCACCAAAATGCATTTATCTAAATCTGATATGATAGACCAGCAACCTCAGAATGCACTAAAATGCTCATAAGTCTCTCCATACTCACCCAAAATGCATGAAACTGAATGCAATAGACCCTAGGACTGATGGCGCCCCTTTCCCAATGATGAAAACTCACACACAACCCCCCATTTATTTCTTGCACAACTCCCAATGCTGCTTGAAGAGGTACGGCCCTAGGAAGGGCGACTTGCTGAAGATAAAGTCAAGGAAGCCTCTAAAAATTCTGCAAATTTGTACAATGGGTCGCCCCTAGCAATAAATCACAATGGTGAAGCACCTAGAATGATAACATTTTTTATTTTTGAAAAAGTGATCAAAACATACAATCAGCTAATGAAATCAACAACTCCAAGATGAGACTGAAATACAAAACTTAGAACTCCAAAATGCAAGATACTCAACTAAAATGCAAGACAAACCTATTACAAAACTATCTCTCAACTAGTTGCTATCTTTCAAGCAAGAAGATGAGCCATTGCTAGGAGGTATGCTTTCCTCGAAGCGTGTGCCTGAAGACAATCCAGTAGCATAACGGTATGGTAGACAAAAAATGAAGAACTGAAGAGCTGAGGCCTGTATTTAAAGATTAGAGAGAATCTTCTAGAAACTTCAAGAAGGGCGCCCAAAATTCAAATTTGACTTTTACCTCATTTCCCTCCTAAAGTGGCGTCCTTTTTTCACCAGGTAAGCATTTTAATCTTTATTTAAAATAATCTCCTCTCCAAGTTGGCGTCCCACTTCAAGCTTGATTTTTGACTTTAGAAAAATATAAAATTACCTGCAGATGAGGCGTCCACCCTTGAAGTCCCCCTTCTAAAACAACTTAAAGTGATGAAGCTAGGCCAAGGGGTCAACATTAAAATATAACATTATTTAAATCAACTTAACTTATCTCTCCAGAAAAGCATCCAAAGGCCAAAAATCAAACTACCAACTGAACTGGTTGAAGAAGAGAGCCAACCGCCCTGAAATCCACAAGACCACTACTAGAAATAGAATTTACTAAAAATAGTAAATTCATGAAGGTGCTTAGATCACAATGCAAGCCATACCACTGCGTAGCTCTCTGAAAACCCAGAAAGAATCCACAATCCAATCTCCAATCTTCAAGCAACAACCTCCTCAAAAACAAGAAACCCTAATTTTCCCCCTCCGAGTAGCCTACGGGTCTCCAGAATAGGCCAACGGTCAACTGAATCGATCACAATTGAGAAGGGGACATTACATTCCATCTCAAATGATGGTCTGATTTTCTTTCTCTTCTTCCAATTGTGTTGCATGTGGAGTTGTTCTCCATGCTTGTCTTGATCTGCTCCAAGTGCCTTGATCTTCATGCATTTGTATCGTGCTTGCTTTCTGGACCTCCTCCTGATAATCTTCTTCTCAACTGCAGGACTCCAAAATTCTATTTCTTTGTCATATTCCTCATTACTGCTGTCCATTTCTTCATCTTCCGTCAAATGTGCATGCTTGAACAATTGTCCACACTGTTCAATATCTTTATCCAACAAATCATACTCATCACCAATAATCAAATCTGCAACTTCCTCATACAAATTCTCATGGAAATTGAAATCCCCATTTCCTTCATGCCTCTCCCCACTCATTTGTTTCCTCTTTTATATCTTTAGTGTTTCATGAAAAGGGACATCTCTTTGAAAAGAGATATCCATACCAAAAGACACCACCTTTTGAAACTAATTCAAGCACTGCCTTAATAATTGCTTCCTTTAATTTAATTTAATGATAATCGCTGCAACTGATTTAAGATAGCTTATATTGTTAAATCTATATCATCGGGTGAACATTTATATTTCTAAAGATGCAGTACCAAGTGCCATACAAGGATATTACAGCTGCATTTAATTGTGACAATAGCAACTTGGGTTTGAAAGGTTCCTAACCTAGCCAAATCACCCTCAAAGACATGATATTTAATTGTGTGCTTATGGGAAGGTTGTGACTTATTCTTAGAGGCCACCGCATATGTATATCTCTTCTGTACATATTATGAAGAGATCGTCATATTATAGGGTTGCATTAATATTGTTTGCTGTGTATTATGTTATCTTGAGTGGATCGTATTATCTAATCTTACTAAAGTTATTGTTGGGATTTGAATTGCTGAAGGGAACGAGGTCTGCACTTCCATTTATTGGCGGGGACATGACATAGTCGCCACTTATTAACTACTTTGAAATCACAAGGATTATAGGAAAAAAAAAAGAATTGTAGGTTTTTAAAATTTGGGACAAGTCTTGGATGTTATGAAATTAGTGAATGTGTTTTTTAAGGCAATGCACTACCCTGAACTTAGTTGCACTTGCACATCACATTCAAACTCTAAAATAAAAGGAATTCGTTGAGGAAAATTTCCGCTAGCTCAACTTAATTGATAGGTAGATACCATAGTGACGAGACTAGGACTCACTCGGCTAGGGTGACTCGACTTGGGACAAGGGACTCGGTGCCTAGACTCGGCGCAGACTCGGCAAAATGAAAAAACCCTAGAAATTTAGAGATTTTTAAGGATTTAAAACTTGTTTCAAGCACCCTTTATTGAATAAACCTTAAAGACACAATAACATCATTAAATAGAAGCAAATTTGATCACATACACAAGTATACATCGATCACATAAGTATAAAGTACACAAATTGTAGCTGAGCTGTTGAAGGAAATAGCACTCTTAGATATATAAATATAGTCAAATGTATACAAAACTCATGGAATATGAAATCCATGACATCAAATGTTCCAAACAAATATGAAATATCAAAAGATTCAAAACAATAACTAGAAGTCTGGCTCAAAAGAGCCTGCATCCTTCCTACGAATGTGTCTAAGATAGGTCCTAGATGATGCAATAGCCATAATCTCAAGTATAGAGCGATTTCCCTAATGGGGTTGAGTGTAATGCCCCGTCTTATAACCTAAGGAATGTTGCAATTGTCTATAAAAGTGAAATATATTTTTTTTAAAAGTAATAATATTATCTTAATTAGTTGCATACATTCTCTAAGTTACGCGACGTTACACTACTTGAGATTCCATAGATGACTTTAGTATTTAGCATTGCATATATTTATTAACATAAACTTAAAAAGTAAACATTGCACAACAAATGAATTCCATTCATGATAGTATAAAGTACAAATATGATTCTTACATTGCATTTGAAATAATTTACAATATTCATTCATCTGATGAGATAGATCAATAATAGTTACAATTACATTTTACAAATATTCACCTCATAAACAATTGAGGGATGTTTCAAATACAAGATTTACAATAATGCAATAAAGAAAGTACATATATATCCAAGTACGAGCTCTCCATCCATGAAGCTCTCGTTGCCACGAACATAAACTGGGGACCCAACGGAGTAAGGTGCACGTTCCACCCAACCATGTGGTACCCGTAGGTCCACCCCCCGTGCTAGGAGATAGTAATATGGTTACCTAGACATAACCTATTAACCCTAGACACAAGTACATAACTAACTGATGGTTACATTGCTTCCAGAATTAAGACAATCAAATGTGCTAAATACACAAGGTAAACTGTTATTTTAGGTGGAGTGTCATCACAATGTTGCAAAGGTTACCCTGGTGCTTCTTCCTAGGTTTCGACCCCCAACTTGGGTTACCCTGGTAACCTCTTACGAAACCCGGCCCCATTTGCTAACTATTGCAGAATCGAATATCTTTTAAAGTAACAAGATACCGATTTGCCATTCCAGGCCTTCTCAACTTATACTCAAGACTGAACTAGCTCTAGAGTCTATAAACGAGGCATAATAATCTTATTGAAGATTTTAATCTAACTACTGTGTTGTTTAGTTATCACCGACTTACTAACTTTTTGTAAGTTACCCTGACACTATTTTGTGTGTCGGCCCTCACACAGAGCCACTCCCCTAAACATAACAAAGGAATTCTAAGTTTCCCAGACTAAGGTAGACAAGGTGTACAAACATACAACATAAAATTCTACACTTTTCATAACGAATATCAAGTCTATGTTCATAAAATCAGGTGTCTAAACACCATACAAAAATCATGTACACAACCTTAGCCAACACAAGAATTCAACTTAAACAATTACAACTCCCACGTTTAACAATTTGTCTGGAAGACTTGTACATCTAAGACATTCCCAATTTGCCCAATAAGAAACACGATTAAAGCAAATCAAGAAAAATAAACGTCTACTATTCGGATTTACTAAATCCAGTCAATCAAAAGAATTAGCAAGAAATTATAGCAACTTAATTGTAATTCTTCTCTCAAACAATAAAGGAAATTGCATCAAGTTATTCTAATTTTAACTTCCTCAATTTCATATAAAAATAAAGACTAAATTTTTTTCTCAATCAATTATAATGTTTAAGTTCCAGTTAATCTCATACTTAACATGTATTTATACTCAAAGAAATTCTTATTTCTTTATTTTTTAATAAATGTGAATTTTAAAATTTGTTTTAAATAAATATATATTACAAATATATTTATATACATATATACATATATATATATATAAATATTATTAAATAATATAAAAACCCTAAATCGAATTTCATATTCGAAATAATAAATAATCAAAATTTCCATTTTTCTTTGAAAAATAATAAAAAAAATCAAAACAATATACAGTTTCATTTTATACAGCCCACGGCTGTATATGCAGGGTACATAGTCCACGGCTATGTGTGCAGCCCTCCCCGTATGGTGAGGCGGCTGTGTGACAGCCGCGCGCTGCCTGTGAGGGCAGCGCCGATTGCCTCCACAGCCGTTGCCCCATATGGGGGCGGCTGTGGGGTAGCCCCGCAGCCCCCATACCAGTATAACTATGTATTAAAAATGCATTTTATTCCATATAAAATAAAACAGACTTTAAACTTGCGAAATTTCGGATTCGCATGTACGGAATTTTAATCCGAATTTATACGTATACGCCTGTACAGCGATTTCAAAACAAAAATTCATATAATTGTAAATCAATGACTTTCACAATCCAATTAATATATGAAGATAAATATATATATATATATATTTATTGAATTCCAACAGGGTTTTACAGTGGGGAAAATAAGAAAATTCTACAGGGTTTTCATATGGGGAAATTGTAAAATTTCAACAGGGTTTCAAAGGAAACTACGCACTGCAATTCCAATCAAATACTAATTTACCCCAGAGGTTTCAAATTCATTTTCCCATTTAAATGATTTCCCTTCACTAATTTAACTCAAATATTTTCTACAGAGAGTATCCTACAAAAGTTTTCTTTTGAGACTTCTTCGTTTTCACTGTATTCAACAAATCTTACAGAAAGAATACAATAAACAGTTTTTCCCGAGAAGAACAAGAATTTAATAAAATAAAATTCCTTTTCACTGTCATTCTTTTCAACAACAAACAAATTATAAATCACAAGGGAAATACCTGTTTTCCTTAGCTTCAAAAATCTATCTGGTGAAGAATAGCTTTGCCTGTAGCTTCCAAAGCCTTTCCTGAACACAAATTCCCAATATGCCAAACCAGAGAACTTCCAGAAAATATCCAACAATACAAAAGCATAAAAACAATTTTTTTTAAACAGAGCACTAATTCATTTCCCGTGAAGAATAGAATAATCCTCTGTATTTCCCCAAAACCCAAATAACCTCCGATAAAATCCTCCACCCACAAAAGCAATTAATTCAACTGGCACACATGTCGAGAAGTAACAAATATCTTTTAACAACTTCCCGGCAATCTTTCATTTCTTCCTCTTTCAAGATTTGCATGCTTTTAAATAATTTAAAATTTTCAATTTTCAAAAATACAAATTTCCTTTTTCTTTATTTTATTTATTTATCTAACAATTAAAAATACCATTTCCCTCATATCAACCAATTTAAAATTTAAATCCATTCACATAATAAAGGTAATTTTAATTTAATTAATTAATCTATTTAATTAAATAATTTAATCGCAATGATCAAATTACTTAACCAAACAAACTAATTAATTAATTAAATAAAATGTAAAACTTATTTTTAACATTTAAAATTAATTTAAATAAACAGTATATTAAAGAATAACAAACTATCATTAAATTGACAAATTTTCCTTTCAAGCAATTGATCCAATCAGGGACAAACAAGACCACCTAAGACTCTAGACTAAAACTGACAATGTACTGTGACTGGGTTTAAGACTAGACTAGGATGAACCATGTTACTACCTCCCAATCAACATTTCCGTTGAGTCTTGACACGCTCAGACCTGAGTAACCAAGTGGAGTCGGTGTCATGTACTTGCAATCCTGCAATCCAACCAATAACATGCATATATATATAATCCATTGTACAAACACACCGTGCGGAGAAAATCACGGACATCATAGGGCACTCGCAAGCGAGTGATGCAATTTCGTTCTCCACACCAATACATGTCACATCAGACTGACAAATTAAATAACAGTTAGTCCATCATAAACATATATATAGCAATAACATCTGAAGGAAATATCTATGCTATCACAAAGCATGTCAGAAATCAATTATCACCATACAATGTATCATCATATCACAAAGTGAATCCACTGTTGCTCAAAATCAGCGATCAAAATATCCAAATCAAAGTACCAAAGTCTAACAGTATGAAAACATGCAAACATAAAACATAAGCAAAAATGGAGGGGTACTACATTGAGGGGAAGTGACCTTTGTGGGGGTTTAGGTGCAATGCCTTTAGTGGGGTCAAGGGGTAGCGCCCCTCGCAGGGGTTTAGGGGCAGCACCCCTTGCAGGGGTCAAGGGGTAGCGCCCCCAGTGGGGTTGAGGGGCAGCGCCTATCACGGTAGAAACAATTTTGGCTAGCTCAACTTAATCAATAGGTAGAAACAAATGAAATAAGTGGATTCACCCATAGGGTATATATGGGTCGCAGTTCTAAATAGGTATTGAAGATTTGCAATTATTAATTGTTTCAACTGCATCGACAACACCCTTTTGAGGGTGACGTGGAGAAAGGGGTATTTTAGAAGCGAGTGTTGGTGGAGGCATGGTACCCAAACAAACACAAATATAATATAAACAACAGGGTGCCGATAGCTCAAAGGGAGATTGTATGTAACAACCAACCCTGATTTTTTTGGTTTGTTTGCTGAGTGTAATGTAGATTGCAGGTTTGTTCTTGCATTCAAGTGTTTTTCAACATAACATAACATTCATAGGAAACATGGCAAAGAAGGAAATAAACAATGAGATTGCATTATCTTCACATTGAATCATTACATATCATATTGGCGAATGAAATCAGACTTAATGAAAGATGTTTCAGATCTGGAAACAATGATTGTCCGACCTGATAACAGTCATACATGGGCAGCAAATGGCATACAACTCCTTATGGTAGAGACCAAATGCATCAGCTATCAACTCCCAACACTCTCCTTCACGTTGGGCAACGATTACATGAAAAAAGACACCATTATTTTGCTGTTGTAAACCTTGAAAGATGTTGTCCTGTGGAAATGGTCTGAAAATGCAAACCTTGAAATGGTGTATGGCTCCCTAAATTCAAATCTCCATCAAAAAATTTGAATGAGCACTCTAAATGTGGCGCACATCTATGAGAATTCCTCTGAAACGATTCCCATAACGAAATTTCAAACACCAACGAAGCTATGAGAAAAATAACACTTCCAGCCAATGTAAAAAGGTGAATTTTCAGAATTCTTAAAATGCATATCAAACCTCTAAAAATGAGTGTAAACACCTCCAAACACACACTAAAATGTAGCAATGCATCAATCACACCAAAAACTTCCGATCCCATAAGCTCTAGATAAGTTTAAAGCATTCAAAGTTATGGTTGAGAATGAAATGGTTATGAAAATCAAGTGTTTGAGGTTTGACAGAGGTGGATAATTCACCTCCAATGAGTTTAACAGTTTTTGTGAGAATCATGGGATAAAGAGGCATTTATCTGCCCCTAGGACTCCTTAGCAGAATGGAGTGGTTGAAAGGAAGAATATGACTATTTAGGAAGATGCAAGAACAATGATGAAAGAGGCAAACCTCTTGCAAGGTGTGCGCCCTTGGTCTCCTTGTGCCGTGTAGTGCAACGCTTGAGTTCCTGACATGGCTTAATTGCCTCCTGTGGATTCATTAACTCTGGCGGTTGCATCGGGCATTAACAGGTCGATCTTTTGGTGCAATGACAATCGTCTTTGCAACAATTGGTATTAGAGCCTGGGTCATAGGTTCGAACCCCTCGCTTTTGTTGGGGGGGCATTGTTGCAAGGTGTGCACCCTTGGTCTCCTTGTGCTGTGCAACGCAACGCTTGGGTTCGTGGCATGGCTTAATTGCCTCCCATGGACTCATTAACTCTGGTGGTTGTATCGAGCATTAACAGGTTGATCTTTTGGTGCAACGACAACCGACTTTGCACAAAACCTACCCGAAGTGTATTGGAGGGAAGGAATTCATACTGTTGTCTACATTCTTAACAGAGTTCAAGCAAGAGCAAACAGTGCAAAGACTCCCTATGAGTTGTGGTATGGAAGGATTCCTACTGTGAAATACTTTAGAGTGTTTGGAAGCATGTGTTACATTCGAAGAGATGAAGAAAACTTAGGAAAGCTTGATACAAGATCTGATGAAGGTATCTTCCTTGGATATTCTACAAGAAGCAAAGCTTACTGGTGCTACAACAAGAGGCTGAAGAAGATTGTTGAGAGTGCACATGTCAAAACTTATAGAAGAATTTTGTGGTGATAGATGGATATGAATTAGATGAGTCCTTTTGTAGAGAAAATGATAGAGATAAAGATAAGGAAAAAGAAGTTCAAATTGAAGAGGAAGAAGCTCTGGAAAGGATTCCTTAGACTCCTAAGTATGTGCAAAAGAATCATTTTGAAGATTAGATCATTGGTGACAAAAGAAAAGCTGTTTTGACAAGGAGAAAAGCTGTTTTGAAAGTGTTTTAAAGTTGAACCTAAGATAGTGATTGAAGCATACAAGGATTGAGTATTGGATCAAGGCTATGGAAGAAGAACTAATGTAGATTGAGAAGAATCAGACTTGGGAATTTGTCCCAAGACCAGCAAACAAGAATGTGATTGAAACTAAGTGGTTATTCCAGAACAAACTGAATGAGAATGGAGAAATGGTAAGAAACAACGCAAGGATTGTGTGTAAGGGCTACTCACAAGTAGAAGGAATAGATTTTGAGGAGAAATTTGCTCTGGTGGCAAGAATGGAAGCTATCAGGATGTTTTTGGTTTTTATAGCACATAAGGATTTTGTAATATCCCGATTTTCGCGAGCATCAGAGTTTGGAGGATTAGCCTATCATTTGACCCTCGTAGGCTAATGGGGTTGTTTAGAGGGTCTTGTTTGGCAGTTATCTAGTTGCTTTCTCCTTTAGAGCAGAGTTTGGTTCAGGTTGGCCTTCGCTTGGTTATTCAGGACTCAGTTTCCCTCACTTACTATTTATAGTAAGTCAGCAGGTTAGGAGAGTCCAATATTTCTATTTATAGTAAGGCACCTAGACGTGTGATGATTTCAGTGTTGATCTGAATTTTCAGTTGGCCTGGCGAAATAAGAATTAATGTGCAAGTTATATTATTTAATTATTATTAAAGGTGACTTTAATAATAATTAACCATTAAAAGTATATTATAAAGTTATATTATAACTTTATATTAAAGGGGCTATTTAATGACTTAAAGTGCATTTAATGAATAATTAAATGGGGCGCCCACTTTGAGGAATTATTATAGAGTTATTCAATGCACATTTAATATTATTATTAAATGAGTGAAAAGAAGCTTCTAGATGGGTCGACTTCTTCTTGAGAGATTATAAAAGGGGGATCAACTAAGGCTATTGTATTCATCCAGGATTTGATATTTGATTTTGAAGAACTTTGTTGTGGAGACGAAGAAACCTAGGGTTTCTGCAATTTCTATATTTATTGATCATTGGGAACGAAAACTCTCATTGATTGGCATAACTGAGGTGGTGAAAGATCTTCCAAAGGGTTGCCCCGTGGATTGGCTTCATCCAGGAGTCAACATTGAGCTTCATTGGTGAAAGATTCAAAAGTTTTCAATGGTTCCTGGGAGTAATCATTTACAGATTAGAAGTTGATATTCAGGTATGATCAATCTTATTGTAAATTGAAAGCAATAAATAATCAAAGTTGATCATTTGATATTTTAGCTTTCAGCATTTCTCTTTTTGCATTTGCTTTGCAATTTTATGCATTTCTTGGTAAATATTTCAAAAACTTCAAAACACAAAAAATTCAGATCAGCAATTGCAAAGAATTTTATATTTGGGAGAACTAGGGTTCTTATAGTGGTATCAAAGCGGTTCCTTGCCATCCTATGTTGGTTTCGAAAAGGAAATTATCAAAATTTAGGGTTTGAGTATCCATTGGAATATTGCGGACATTGATAAGGCGATTGCAGATTTAATTGTTTTTTTATTCCAGGGTTGTGAGACTTTCAATAATGATGGTAGTCATTTTTTGAGATACAATTCCATGCGCATATTTAGAGTTTAAATGCAACGTATATTCTAGAGGAGTATAATATAGTGTTGCAGATATAACAGTTGCACCCGGTGATTGTTGCAAGGTTTACTATAGTTGTTGGGAGATTGTTTAAAACTCAGTTGAAGCTGAGTTACCTTTGGAAGGAAACAAGCTATTTAAAAAGTATTGAGCCAAGCAAGGACGATATCTTAGTTCTATTGCACAAAAATAAAAAAAATAAAAAAATAATAAAAGAGTCGATACCAACAGAAGAATTAACTTTAGAGAAAACAAATCACATTTTTTCCCTTTTTGATAAGACAAATCAAAGAAAGGATATCAAAGCTCGAAAGGATTAATCGACAGATAAGACAAAGTAGGGAATCGTGCAAATTCAGGAAGGCCGATGAACTTTTAAAGGAGGTCGATTTAAAATTTGAAGTCAATATTATTTGTTGAAGGTTGACTCAGAGTCAACGCTAGCTATATACATCATCGAATCTCACATATCTATGGGATCAAATATTATTCTTGTGCTCTTTCATTGGTCCGTGATAAAATAAGGTGGACGGGTTTTATTTCTGACGGGATTGTCTTATCTGGGAAGCATTTGCTCTAGCCGCTAAATACAAATTAAGGATTCAAATATTTTTAAATTGCAGAAAAAAATAAAATAAGTGGAGACAAAGTAAAGCGTCAGCCTTCTTGGAGGAGATCAAAACGACAACCGGAGTTTTATAATTGTTAAAGGGAACAAAATTAAATGTATCGGGAGTTGAGTCAGAGTCATCTGGGTCAAAGAAAATATTTTAAATGAGATATCAAGGAGTTGGGCTTTTGTCGAAATCACATTTTATAAGTCTATCGATGCTATCAGGGGTCTAGACATAGCAAATAAGACGAGTTTTAGAAGAGACAAATTTGTAGGAGCCAAATCACAGAGAAAACAAAAGTATTTTAGCTCAAGTAAAGACAAAATCGTGGCCTGTTTGGAAAATAAAAAATATTGCAGGTGAAGAGAAATTCGATTGAGACAAATAAACAAGCAACTTTTTCTATTGGGTGCTGTGTGAGTACTATTAAAATTCATCATGCCATTCTATGTTATGTGGTAGAGGAATGAATAAATTTCTTGATCTAATCCACACATATCAGAAGATAAATCTTTTCCAGATTTGTTCATAGGCAAAATAGTTTGACAACAAGAATTGTCAAACTCGAGAAAAGAAAATTCAGAATTATGGCTTCTAAATTTGTTGATGAGATAATGGTTGGTTATGAGGAGTATAGAGCACTTCTAGATAAGGTCAAAGATCATCTAGACTTCGAGCAATATATGGAGCATCAGATGGATTATAGCAAGCAAAAAAGAAAATCAAAGAAATGCGAGCAGCCAAGTGTTGAGAGCATCTTGAATAATATCCAGCGAAAACTTATGCTTTCACAACGAAGATTAGCTCGTAGCTTGCAGTAGTATGAAGAGTCCATTTCAAGACGAATCTCATCACAAAGCAAAAATAAGAGACTTGGTGAAGTATCCAAAAGTCTCTATGATGAGTTTGGTTTAAAATGTGATAAGTCAGCAGATCATGATCTTCAACCTATAGGTGGACATGGGGTTGAAAATCAAGTGGTGGTTGATAAGGAAATTTTACATCATGAAAATAGTATGGTGGAACCCCAAAATGTTGATACCTTCAGCGCTCAAGAAGTTGTTATCAGTCATGATAACAATTCTGATTTTTATGCCAACAGTCCTTCTCTTGAGCATAACATTGGTTTAGATGTCATGGCAAGTGCATAAAAGGTTGTGGGAGTCACTTTGAGCATTGACAAGCAAGATGTGAGTGCCAAACAATGAGGATTGTTTGGAAAATATGACCCATAACAATTCTGATTTTCATGAGAGCAGTGAGATATCTTTGCATCAGCATGAGACGATAGTGATTTCATAGGGGGGTGATGTTTCTACAGAGTTGTCACATGTTGGTACTCAGGATTTGGGTACTAATGATGCAATTTATGATGAAGATTCATGCCACAATGAATCTGATTTTTCATATCAGACCTTAGAAAACAAATCAGAAAATTTATTTAATGGTAATGAATCCTAGGATCGTGATTCAGATGGATATGCAGATGCTTTGGAAGAAGAAGTGTGCGAAGAATTTGTCAAAACAACAGCTTCTACAATATCTGTTGAGCCATCCTATGAGGTACATAGCAACAGTACCTTTGATGATATTGTGTACGAAGTTGATAGCACACACGATGCTGCTTATCAGCTAGTGAGCGATGATGATTCAGCTTCATGTCATAGTGCAGATTCTAAATCAGAAAACTCGTATGGGAGTGATAAGTTCCAGGGTCTTCATCATGTGGTAGGGCAACTTAAGGTTAATGGCAAGATGATTGCTACCGCCATAGAGCATTTTGATGTTGCTCGTTAGATGTTGGCCACTTATGGTTGGAGTACTCCCGGGGCAGATGAGCATTGTGATAGTAGTCCTTCCCTTGAAAAAATTCATGCACTTCGAGAAGCAATTGGAATAATGAAACAAAATTTCCTACAGCTACTTGCGGACAAAGATTATCTTTCAATGCTATTAGATTTCCACAATCCATAAGAATATCAGTAGTTATTTCTGGATTCAATTGTGTGTAAGGTTTTGAATCAAAGATTATCTTTCAATGCTATTAGATTTCCACAATCCATAAGAATATCAGTAGTTATTTCTAGATTCAATTGTGTGTAAGGTTTTGAATCAACGTTTTGGATCACACTCCGTGATCCATCATAAGGATAGAGAGCTCAAGGATATGAAAAATGGTTTGTTGCAGACCCAACTGGTATAAAAAGAGGTAGAAGGATGGTTAGGGAGAGATGAGAAGGAGGCACAAGACCTAAGGGATGACAAAAGAGAATAATAATATTAAAATTAAAATTAAAAGACCAATTGACCATTAAAAGAAATGCTAACAAAAGAAAAAGAAGAAGAAACAAAAGACCAACTAAAAGAATATTAAAAGACCAATTGACCAACAAAAGAAAAACAAACATAAGAAAGAGAAAAAAGAAAAGAGAATAATAATAATCCAATCAACTAAAAGAAAATACATTTAAAAAGAACAAAGAAAAAAAACAATGAATAAGATAGATTTAAAATTAATAAAATCAAAAATGAAAAAACTTAAAAATTATTCACAATAATAAGAAACTAAAATTAAATATTTAGAATA
Source organism: Sequoia sempervirens (assembly GCA_007258455.2). Taxonomy (NCBI): domain Eukaryota; kingdom Viridiplantae; phylum Streptophyta; class Pinopsida; order Cupressales; family Cupressaceae; genus Sequoia; species Sequoia sempervirens. Next base: position 35,686 of record VDFB02026522.1, on the reverse strand, counting down.
TTAATATATTTAAAGCATAAAAACAAAACACTCCAAAAATATTAAAAAAAATAAGATAAAATAAACAATAATATATATATTAAAATAATAAACAAATATTTATTTGAAGTATTTAATTAAAAAAGATTAAAATTAAAAGAAGAATTAAAACTAAAAAAGCTATCACTAGTTAATACATTTAAAAAATATCAATAAATATGTTAATATTGTTAGAATATTAATGATAGAAGATAAAAATAAAACTTGTAAAAAGCTTAAAGCTAAATAATCAAATAAAATGGGAAACACAAAAAGATTGAAGCAAGTAAAGAGAAATAATAAGAACACCGAAGACAATAACTAAAAACTAAAAACAAGAGAGAACAAAGAGAAAGGAAATTACACATCCATCCACAACAATAAAGAAGAAAAGAAAATAAGATAAAAAGTAATAAAATATTAAAACATAATATAATAAAAATTAAAACTAAAAATATAAAAAAATAATAAATAAATTAGAATATTCATTCTTTGCTCATTTAATATATTAGTATATTAAAGATATTAAATATATTAATATAATAATATATCAATATATTTAATATACTAATATATTATATATATATATTTTTTTATTTTGGGCAAATTGCCACCAGAGAGGGTGGCACTCCTTTATTTATTTAAGAACCAAATTTACATTCAAGACACACCATGAAAACTACCAGATATACATAAGTGAAACACAAAAACAAAACACCATTTTCCTTGAGGAGACCTGCACAAAAAAGTTAGAAAGAAAAGTTCCATGCATCCAAGAGGGCAATGATCCCCGCCCTTAGCTCCACCAAGCGTGCAAACTGAAAGTGATGTAGGGCAAGGTTGTTCACCATCACATGTTCCAGGAAGTTCTGAATGTTCTTGGCCTTGACGGATTCTCTGAAGGAATCTTCCGCTTCGGCTATTTTTTTCCCTTGTTGAACCATCTACGCATCAATGATATCACAGGCAATACCTTCTCTGGGCCATTTATTCGCTTTCTTGAATTCTAGAAGAGCTTCTCCTCCCAACGTAAGGCCCCATCCAACATCTTACGGCCAAATTTCCTCTTGCTTTTTTGGTATGTCAATATCACCGCTCAGCTAGAAAGGACCACATGACTGTAAATTCTCACAGGACTCTTGAGCACTGTCCTTCACCCTGCAGCAAAAGATTCAGGTCAATACCCAAATCTGCAAGACAAATCCTTTCCAGGTCCGGCCATGTTTTTGTTTCTGCCGACAAGATCTTGACCTTTGCCTGTGAAATAGCAAATTTTGAAAGAAGGTCCACAACTGAGTTCGCTTCCCTATAGATATGGCCCAGGCTATACTCTTTCAATAGGTTCAAAGTAGCACGAATTTCGTCCACCCACATCTGCAACTTCCAGCTTGGCGCATAATTAGAGCTTACGACGCGGATGACAACCTGCGAATCACCCTCCACGTCAACCGCATACTAATATATTAATATATTAGTGTATTAAGGATATTAAATATATTAATGTATTTAAATATAAATTATATATATATTATAACATATTAAATATATTAAATTTATTAAATATATTAATATATTTAAATATAATAAATTTATTAAATATATTAATATATTTAAAAATAATAAATATATTAAATATATCAATATAATAAATATATTAAAAAATATCAATATATTAATATATATCAGAATATTAAATATATTAATATATTTGATATATTGATATATTAAAAACTAAAATTAACAATAAAATACATTAAGCGAAGAACACTAAAAAAGGAAAGAAAACCTTAAAAAACAACAAAGGAGGGGGAACCAAGCAAGCAAAAGGAACCACGAACCTAAAAGAAGAGAAGGAAAAAAAAATGGAGGGGGAGGAATGAAAAAACACGGAAAGGCGAGAGAGAGGGGAGGGGAACAAGTTGGAAAAAACTAAGGGACGATGAGGATGGAAGAAAAAGAGGAGCCAAGCAAAAGCGAGAGACCATAGAACCCAAAGGGGGGAAGGGGGAAAAAAGGAAGGGGGACCGGGGGGGCGGAGAAGCCGCAGAGAGGGAAAGGGGGGTCAAGATCTACGGGGACGGGGAAGGGGGCATTATGCTCTTTGATTCTTGCGTTGAATGAACGACCCGTTTCGCCAATATACAGAGTGCCACAAGAACAAACCACTTGGTAGACTCCCGAGTTTTGATATATGTTTTTAGGTTCTTTGAGAGGTGAGAAGAAGTTTCTTAGCGTAGAAAAGGGATTGAAAGCACATCAAAGGCTCTTTTTAAGAAGGATTTTGGAGATTTTATGGGAAATGCCTTCAGCAAAGGGTAAGGAGGCACTTGGGATACAGATAGGTTGGGAAGAGGAGTTGGATTTAGAAGAGATAAAACAGAAGAAACAACGTTTAGAATGGTTGAGGGCTCTGGAGATTTGTTTATTGGTATAACCATTTAGCCTAAAGACCAGGCGAAGATGGTCCAACTCTTGGGTTAAGTTTTCTTCATCACAGATACGATAGGCTCTTGTGGCAAGAATTTTCAAAATTCCAAATTTTCGGCTAGGATGATGATGGGAAGAGGAGTGGAGGTATAAATCAGTGTGGGTGGATTTGCGGAAAACATGACGACCAAGGCAACCATCAGATTTTTTGAGGATTGATACGTCAAGAAAAGGTAAATGGTTATCAGATTCAAGCTCCTTGGTGAAAGAGATGGAAGGAGCAATGCTGTTGAGGTGAGCATGAAATTCTTCTAATTTGTCGAGGCCATGGGGCCAACAAACATTGGTGTCATCGACATACCGCTTCCACCATCTTGGCTTGTGGGGGAAAGACCTAAGGGAAATTTCTTCAAAATCTCCATATAAAGGTTGGCAACGATGGGTGAGAGGGGGGAGCCCATGGCAACACCGTCAACCTGCTCATAAATGACATCTTGGAAAGAGAAGAAAGTAGATCTTAGGCATAATTCCACCAAGGTGGCAATCTCAACATTAACCTTTTGCTTGACGATCTCAATAGCATCGGGAATAGGAACCTTTGTGAAGAGGGAGGTGACATCAAAACTCACCAAAATGTCTTTACTTTCTAATTTGATGTCACAGATAAATTGGACGAAATGAGAAGAATCTTTGATGAAGGAATCAAATTTGCCCACAAGCGGGGAGATTAATTTGGCCAAGAAGGAGGCCAACTTGTAAGTAGGAGAACCTATGGTGTCAACAATGGGCCTTAGAGGAATGCCAACTTTGTGAATTTTTGGGACCCCATATATACGAGGGGTCACCTCTTTAGAAGGTAGAAGATGCTTCTTGGTCGCATCATCAAAGGAGGAGTGGGAAACAAAAGATTTGACTTTTTTGATAATTTTGGAGCAAGGATTCTGAGAAACAACTTTATAACTGCTGATGTCAGAGAGAAGGTCAAGCATTTTGGAGAGGTAGTCTAGCTTGTTCATGACAATGGTGGCATTGCCTTTGTTAGCTTTAGCAGTGATTAGATCGTTATTTTTCATTAAATCATTGAAAGCAACAAACTCAGCTTTTGGGATTTTACAACTCGGAGCCTTAGCACGTCTGAGGGCCACTGCACAATCCTGTCTGACCTCTTCGGCAATGTCCATAGGGAGGTTACAGATGACATTCTCAATTTCAATGAGAAACTCGACATGAGGAATACGACGAGGAGCCACGACAAAGCTAAGCTCTCTTTTTAGGAAATTAAAGGCAAGAGGGTCTAAGGTGGCACTGGCTAAATTAACTACCAACTTACTCTCCCAGTCACGTACCACCAGAGGGTTAGAGAGAGACGGTGGCAGTACCGTGTGACTCTGTATTGCAGTTGACCTCTGAGATGAAAGGTGATGTATAGGCTGGAAAGAATTGGAGGTGCGAGTGGGTAAAAAGGAGACCCCTAACGTCTTTGCCACGACATTTGCATTGGGATCAGGGAGAGAAAGACCAATCATGTCAAGGAACCGCAACACTTGAGGGAGGATCGTGGCGGCTGGGGGAAGGTTGAGGAACAGAGCAAATGACGACATCAAATTCCGGATGATGGTTTAAAGAGGGAGAGGCTCGAGGATTATGAAGATTGAAGGAGAAGCAATTAGAGTGATTAATACGATGTACAAAATTTAGCTGCAGAGGGTTGAGATTATTGGTGCACGTACTTGACACCAAAAGAGAGGAGACGTTGGGAGACGAACGTTGTTGTCGCGATGACTGCGGGTGGATGTTTGATTGTGAACGCTCCTCTAGAGAGTTGTGACCCATCTGCTCATTCCACCCACTAGTGACAGGAGGAGGAAGACCCTTCTGATCAAACAACCCACTGGAGTCAGTAGAAGGATGAGAGAAAAGAGAATGATCGGACGGATGACTAGTTTCAAGTGGTGCCAATGGGTAAGAGGACGCATCGGAGTGGACCACTCTGTGAGAATAGAAATGAGAAGGGAGATGCAACGCAAAAGGAGTGAGAGCCTGCAGAATTGATGATGGTGACAGATTGATAGTAGACCAGAGCAGATTAGATGAAGGCAAAAAAGGAAGAGATGGAACACAACCATCCAAGCTGGGAATTGCCCGAGAACGAGAAGGAGACTCCACATTGGTGAAGAGTGTAGGTTCCAACTTAGTAGGTATGGAGTGGTTAGACTCCGGTGGAGAAGCGGTTGGAATAGGAAGAATAGAATTCGACAAAGAGCCAATAGAAGGACGGGAGTAAGATAAGACGCTAGGAATCATTGGTATCTTTCCAATGCATCTGGATTCCAAACAAGGCTCACGAAGGAGTTTCACAGTGTGTACATGGTGAGGAGTGCTTACAGTTTTGCTTTTGATCCACTTGTACATGATCTTTATTCGATGCATATTTCTTGTGCCAATGATGATTCTCTTTGTGCAGTTGAGGGAAGCCGGTCATTTTTGTGCTCAGAGTTACCATCTTTAGAAGATGAGACTAGAGGTTGCAAGTATTCGACTCACTTGTTTGCAGGGGATTACTTGCATGATCAGAAGTTGGATTACCATCATGTTGGTGAGTACTTGACAGATTTTTCCACTTTTGGGTTTCAATGGGAGATAGGGCTTCTAGGTAGTTGTAGTGGCAGTGGGCATGATGGCTTGGTTAGTTATCACATCCATGGGAGTTTAGCAGGAGTTGTAGAGAGATATTGTGTTACAGACGCTTCTAGATGTTCTTATCTCCGCATGACGAATGGATGTGAGGTTCGGTGTTTTTGGGATCCAGGCGGCGACAGGTTTGGCGCTATGTATTGGACGGGTCCCTTTGGGTTGCTTCACTATTTGCAGCATGGTGAAGCGGAGATCAGATTTGAGCAGTGGAAGTCTAAGGGTGTTTTTCATAGCAGACTTCTATTCTGGATTTGGGATCCAGGTATATTTTGTTGGACACTCTCCAATGTGCGGTGGGATGTGCATCAGGGTTCCACTTAGTGTTCATTGGTGAGTATTGCAGTATGTACATGGTGTGGATTGCTTGCAGCTTTGCATTTGGTTCACATGTACATGAGTTGAGTTTGATGCATAGTTTTAGTGCTCATGGATCAGACAGTTGGTTTGTTGTCTCTCTTTGCGTAGTTGAGTTTATGTTGGTGCTGCAACAGTTGTGTTCATGTGTGGGACATTAGACAATCTTCTTCTGGACCTCCGATGGAGTGGTGTTTCTTTGCAGTAGAGATTGCTTGGGGACAAGCAATTTCAGGGAGGGCGGACTGTAATGTCCCCATTTTCGTGAGCATCAGAGTTTGGAGGATTAGCCTATCATTTGACCCTCGTAGGCTAATGGGGTTGTCTAGAGGGTCCTGTTTGGCAGTTATTTTGGTTGCCTTCTCCTTCAGAGCAGAGTTTGGTTCAGGTTGGCCTTTGTTTGGTTATTTAGGACTTAGTTTCCCACACTTACTATTTATAGTAAGTCAGCAGGTGAAGAGAGTCTATTATTTCTATTTATAGTAAGGCACCTGGATGTGTGATGATTTCAGTGTTGATCTTAGTTTTCAGTCGGTCTGGCGAAATAAGAATTAATGTGCAAGTTATATTATTTAATTATTATTAAAGGTGACTTTAATAATAATTAATCATTAAAAGTATATTATAACTTTATATTAAAGGGGCCATTTAATGAATAATTAAATGGGGCACCCACTTTGAGGAATTATTATAAAATTAGTCAATGCACATTTAATATTATTATTAAATGAGTGAAAAGAAGCTTCTAGACGGGTCTACTTCTTCTTGAGAGATTATAAAAGGGGGATCAACCGAGGCTATTTTATTCATCCAAGATTTGATATTTGATTTTGAAGAACTTTGCTGTGGAGACGAAGAAACCTAGGGTTTCTGCAATTTCTACATTTATTGATCATTGGGAACAAAAACTCTCATTGATTGGCATAACTGAGGTGGTGAAAGATCTTCCAAAGGGTTGCCTCATGGATTGACTTCATCCAAGAGTCAACACTGAGCTTCATTGGTGAAAGATTCAAAAGTTTTCAAGGGTTCTAGGGAATAATCATTTGCAGATCAGAAGTTGATATTCGGGTATGATCAATCTTATTGTAAATTGAAAGCAATAAATAATCAAAGTTGATCATTTGATATTTTAGCTTTCAACATTTCTCTTTTTGCATTTGCTTTGCAATTTTATGCATTTCTTGGTAAATATTTCGAAAACTTCAAAACAGAAAAAATCAGATCAGCAGTTTCAAAGAATTTTATATTTGGGAGAACTAGGGTTCTTACAGATTTCAAAGTCTATCAAATGGATGTGAAGTCTGCTTTCTTGAATGGTGAGTTCAAAAAAGAAGTATACATTGAACAATCAGATGGATTTCAGTTATTAGACCAATCGGATATGGTCTATAGATTGAAGAAGGCTCTTTATGGATTGAAGCAAGCTCCTAGAGCTTGGTATGCAAGGTCGAATAGGTACTTGATACAACAAGGATTCAATAAGGGTACCACAGATAGTAATCTTTATTTCAAAGTTGAAAAAGATCAAATCTTGATTGTGGTTGTGTATGTTGATGATATAATCTTTTGAGGCAATGAAGCTATGTGCAAGAAATTTGCAGAAGAGATGCATAAAGAGTTTGAAATGTTTATGTTTGGGGAGATGAATTTCTTCCTTGGGTTGTAAATTAATCAGACAGAGAAAGGTATATTCATTTCACAATCGAAGTATGTCAAGGAAATGTTGAAGAAGTTTGGAATTGAAGATTTTAAACTGGTATGTACTCCTATGGTTACTGGTTGCAAGCTGAGAAAGAACGATGAATCTCCTAAGGCTGATCAAAGAAAGAATAGATCAATGATTGGAGGATTGCTGTATCTAACTGCTGCTAGAGCGGATATCATGCATGCAGTGTGTTGTGGCTAGACTTCAAGAACATCCTAAAGAGTTACATGTTGTAGCAGTGAAAAGGATATTCAGATACTTGAAGGGCACTCTGGATCATGGCTTGTTGTATCCAAAGGATACTGATTTTTTTCTAAGTGCTTATACAAATGTAGATTGGGCAGGATATGTTGATGACAAGAAAAGTACAAGTGGTGGTGCATTCTTTTTTGCATGCAGATTTGTGTCTTGGTTGAGCAAGAAGCAAGATTCAGTATCTTTATGTACTACAGAGGCAGAATATATTGCAGCAACATCTTGCTACACACAGGTGTTGTGGACGAGGCAAAACTTGAAGGATATCAGAGTTGTATAGGATGAACCAATTTCTATCTTTTGTGATAATACAAGTGCTATTAACATTTCAAAGAATCCAGTGATGCACTCAAAGACAAAACATATCTCAATCCTGTATCACTTTTTGAGAGAGAAGGTTGTAGAGAATGAAGTAAAGCTTGAGTATGTGCTTACAAAGGTTCAGGTTGTTGATATATTCACTAAGGCTCTTCTGAAGGATACTTTTGAGTATCTCCGAGAGAAGTTAGGGGTTATTGCCCCTCCTTTGAACTAGATGCATAAGGATATGTGTCAGTCCAGTGGATCTCAAGATTCATTCTTTGTTCTGGATTGATGTTGGAGGGTACCTCTCAAGGGGAGTAGGTAGTGCTTTGTTGGTTGTTGCTTGCAGTCAGGGGGAAGTTAGTATTGGTGCAGGTTGGTGTTGTGTCAAAGGATATGTGTAGTGGTTGCTAGTTGGTACAGTTTGTTGTGTGCTCCCAAGGGGGAGTACGAGAGCAGTTGAGAGAAAGTATGTATGTTCGATGTCAAAGGGGGAAAGAGATGCATATGTGTTGCCCTTTGCCATTGATGTCAAAGGGGAAGAGAGAAATAATGTGAAAAATGTCTAGTTGTAAAAAGGGGAGAGAGTGATGTGGAAAATGAGAGTATGATGTAAGGGGGAGAAAGAAAGAGAAAGTTGGTATGGACTAGTATGAGTTATGTTTTTTGTTGATGGTTTTTCACATCATGTGTTGCCATCAATGAAAAAGGGGGGGGTTGTTGCAAGTATGAGTAATTGGTGTTGTCATTGATGTCAATTGGTAAGGATTGAGAAGTTGTGATGTTGCTTTGATTAGTTTCATTATGTTGTCATTAGTAAGTGCTACTGGTGTCAACCTCTAGTGTTGCTTTGATAAGCTTCTGTTGGTGGATGTTGTTGGCTTAGTGGTGATGAGGAAGTGTTGAAGATGATGAGTATGTGCCTATGGTGCTTGGTTTCCAAGTGTTTTGGAGAAAATTTGTAGAAAAGAGGAAAGCAATGCATTGCAAAGGTGTTTTGGTATATAATGTGGTTCTGGTTTTGCTCTGCATTTCTTCTATATTGAAGATCTGCTTGTGCAGTTCGGATATGTTGGTTAGAGGTGTTCATAGGTGTTACATCCATAATTTCTTGGTCTGGATTGTTGTGCAGAAGAAGTTGTGTTCACTAGTGTGTGAACTGTGTTGTAGTGCTATTTGGGAGAAATGGTTTTGCTTTGCATTTCTCTGCAGTTTGGTTCTTGGTCTTGCGATTCTGGAAGTGTGCTGATAAGGTTCATATCTACCTTCAGTTGAAGTTTTTTGTGGTTTGGTGCTCCGCAAGTCGATTTGTTGAGTTATAGTGTGTGGAGGTTTATCTGGGTGAATAACACGAGTTTGTTCTTCATAGTGAAAGTTGTTGCGAAGGAATTTGTTGGATTCCAGGGTGTTTATGGAATATTCCAGATTGTGTTCAAGTGTTGTCTGTGGTCTGCGAGTCTTCTTTGGATTCGAGGAAGCATGTACTTAAATGTTAAAGGTGTTTACACTGGTTTGACCGACCTTGGGTGTTTACACTAATTGTGGATTTGCTTCAGTGATTGTGGAAGTGTGGCGTGGTGTATATGTATGATTTAGGTCCGAGTTAAGAAGTGGTGTGGTCCACTTTCATTCCTTTCCACCGCAGGAATGCATAGTGCCAACCTAATTTGAATTTGCACGGTTGAGGTGTATAGCCGACCTTGGAGAATATTTTCAAGGTTGAAGAAGGTATAAATAAGTGTTGATGAAAATTAAGTGTGTGAAATGTGTGATGCGAATTGCAAAGTTGTGAAGTACAAATTTGTGAAGTGCAGTGCGAGCTTTAATGAGTTAGAATACTGGAAGTAGTGAGCAGATGGTGTCTACAATCTTTAGAGAGGCTGCGAATGTGTTTGTGATGCTATGGTGGACTTTTTTGTTGCATTGAGATGGATTTCTCATTGTAACATTCTTCTTTCTTCTTTTCTATAATTTGGCAATGAGCCCTTCTTTCTTTTGGTTAGTTGTAATGTCCCCATTTTAGCTATACGCCTTTCGGTGATTGATAGCCTATTTCCGGAAGCCCGTAGGCTCGTCAGAGGTAAAATTAGGGTTTTCTATTTTCTAGGGGTTCTGAAGCATTTTTGAAGGTTTGCATGTAAGAGTTTCTGATGCATGTCTGGTGGAGTTTTCTGGGTTTTTGGAGAGGTTCAGAATGGTGTGACATGCATTTCCATCTGACAACCTTTTTCGAAACTTGCTATGTTTAGCCAGTACATTGTAGTTTCGAGATTTGGATTGCGGATTCTTTCTGGGTTTTTAGAGAGCTTTGCAATGATATAACATGCAAAGTGAGTTATGCAACTTTTCAGAATTTACTATTTTTAGTAAGTTCTATTTTTGGCAATGCGATCTTGGGTAGTAGCATCAACAGTCAACTCAGTTTCCATTTCAGGCAGTGCAGTTTGGAGCATAATTGGCTTTCAGCATTTTGAGGCTTATTTTGGTAAAATGATTTATTTTAAGTCATTAATGTTTTAAATTCATTTTAGGCCCCATGGCCTCGATTAATGACTTAATGTTGTTTTAAAAGGGGGCCATTAAGGGAGGACGCCTCATGAAGGGATTAATTAATATTGTATGATGTTTTAATGTGCCTTGGAGTGGATGCCAAAATAAGGAGAGATTAAAGGTATTTTGAAAGTTAAAATATTTCAAGAGGTGAATGGGTGTCCCTTTCATGGAGGGAAAAGGTGGGAGATGAAAGGTCATTGGAGAATTCTATTTAAGAGAGTGTTTGCTCTAGCTTTTGGTATCTATTGTTTATCATATCGAAATGCTATTGGATTGATTTAAGAACCCGACTAAGGGGAAGCTTAGCTTTTACACCATTCTTCGGGCCTGAAACTATGGTTCCCTAGATGGTCGATTGGGAGTGTGCTTCATTCAGAAGTGCTTATTGGGCTCATCGTTGGTGAAATTTGGTAATATTTTCCAGTTTTGAGTTGCTGGTTCAAATATGGCTAAAGTAGAATTTCAATTACAGCTCTTTGAATAAATTTTATTTGCTTGTGGGTATTTTACCTTTCCATCATAATGTTGTAGGCGCCCCTCTTGCTGCAATATCAGATTTTATTATGGAGTCAATGATTTAATCTAGGAGATTGCCCTCTCCTAGGGCCGTACCATTCTCTTATGTAGGTTATTGGAATTCGAGCCTTACCTATGGTGGCTTCTTTGCATTGTCTAACCTTTATTAGTTGGACGCCATGTCCTTAGAGAGCTGTAATCATAGTTTGGAGTGTTTTGGTAGAGTTTTGAGAGTGAAATAAGCATTTGGATGGTTGCTCAGTTGCTGGTCTGCATCATAGTTTGTGGGCAATTTATATCAGACTTAATTCTTTCCATGTCGTGCAATCTTTCTTGGGCATCTATGCTGCTAACTTAATGTGCAGTCCATTTGGAGGAGATAGGAGCCTTTGGGTGAAGATATGAACAAATTTAATGATGGTTAGTTGCTGTCTCTTTGAAGCTTGGTGAAGTGTTGTAAGAGATTCTAGCATTCTTAATATATTACATTTGCTGGTTATGAAAATTTAGTTTGCTGGTTCATTATATCAGATTGAAAATACTACAGATTTTGGCTTTTAATTCAGTAGTTGAATAGATTGGATGTGTGAGAGATTATCTTCCATCATTTGGCTTTGTTAATTTTGTAAAAGCACTTCTAATTTGCAGTTATTTATCATTGTAAGACTGTAAACAGTAGTACTGTTCTAGTCATTGAATTTGCTGCATTTACTTGTGTTTAATTTGCACACATTGTAACTCCTGGATGGTTTACCACCAGTGTGGAGAAAGAATAATTAAATCTCTCATTTCTCACCCACTGAAAAGTGGCGAATCCCCACTGCATAGTGGATGCCTGCTAAAAGCAGATGAATTCTATTTCCTTGTAATTATCTTTCCCCCCACTGAACAAGTGGTAGCGTGGATTGCTCATGGTCGGATCACTGCCTACATTTCATTTCCAACTTTGTATTTGAAGTTCAGATTACTGCTAACGATCCCATCACCATAAGCTATCACCTCCCCTTAAATAGGATCTTGGTGAACTTTCTTGGTGAAGGTTACATTCAGTTTGATTATCTTTTGGAAGCTAATGCTAACCATTGGCGAAGTGCTGGTTTGTGTTGTGAAAATATTGAGAAAAAACTAAGGGGCATATTTCATTAGTAAGCCCTTTGGCAGTGAGGCTTTTATATTCAGTGTTGCAATTACTTTATATTGTGAGCCAATCCTCACTGTGGTTTTTCCATTCTTAAGTTTTCCGCATAAATCTGGTGTTCTATTGTGCATAGTGTTGATGTGTTTCAGTTTTTGTTATTTGCTTTCATGCTAAATCATTCTAATAGTTTAAGGGTTAATTAAGTTGGTGTGGATCTACATGTTTATGAGGGTTTTGGATGTTTTAATGTACAACTAATTCACCCCCTCCTCTTAGTTGTCTTGTGTGCATTCAACAATTGGTATTAGAGCAAGGTTCCTTGGAAGAAAGCTTAACTGCTTGAGGTAGACCTGGGATAGCGCACAAGAGGGATGCTCCTTTGTTTGATGGATCGAACTATGGTTCTTGGAAGACAAGGATGGAAGGTTTCCTAATATCTCTTGGATTGAGTTTGGAAGTTAGTTGATATTGGACATACTATGCCTACCGGTGGTCCGAAGACCGATGATGAGATCAAAGCCTATGAGAACAATGGTAAAGCAAGGTCTGCTCTTTTAAGTGGTCTTTCTAACACTAAACTTGTGAAAGTTATGAGTTTGAAATCTGTTAGAGATATTTAGACAAAGTTGGAAAGTATTTATGAAGGAGATGATAAGGTCAAGCAAGCTAAGATGCAGAATCTAAAGATCACATTTGAGAACCTGCGGATGTTTGAAGATGAAAACATTACAAGCTACATGTAGAAGGTGGATGAGGTTGTCAATTCCATCAGAGGTCTTGGTGGAAGTCTTGAAGAAGAAGTGGTAAAGAAGGTACTGAGAACTCTTCCTAAATCTTATAGTCACAAAGTTTATGCTATTGAGGAAGCTCAAGATTTAATCAAATACTCTAGAGATCAGTTGTATGGCGCTTTATCTGCTTTTGAAATGAGAGAATTTGTTATAAGTAATGCAAAAGTTAAGACTGTTTTTTAGGTTGGCAAATCAGAAAAGACTGAGGAATCAGATCAAGAGGAGCTTGGTGATGTGGAAGCAAAATTTGTGAGGAAAATGAAAAAGGGTACTGGTAAATACAAAGGTAAGTTGCCTTTCAAGTGTTTCAGTTGTGGTAAAATAGGTCATTATGCTTCAAGATGTCCAAACAAAGCTTTTGATGACAAGAACAAAGAAAACAAAGTTAAAGCAATTTATAAAAGTTTTTTTTTTTTTACCAGGGGGTATCCTTGTAAACTAGCCCAGCGCCCAACTTGACCTTGCCTTGGGCTTACAAGCTGCCAAGTTGGGGACAGGAAGGGGCGAGCTGAGGCGAGACTAGTCCCCCTAGGATGCACGAGCACACCTGCAATACATGTGCATCGCTTAAATTTGGACCTCAGAGTCGAAGCCAAGACCATGGGGAGCAAAGCCACGACTTAAGCCTCCTCTGCTATCCATGCGGGCTCGTGTTGAATCCCAATTTAGAAAAGTTATTATGTTAGAGAAGATGCTAGTATATCTGATGATGAATCTGACTATGGGGATGATGAAGATAGTGAATGCTTGTTCATGGCTATTAAAGATGAAACTAATTCTTCTAACTTTGAGAGATGTGTGAAGGAAAGTGCTCTGAAAGTAGGTCACAATGCTATGGTGATTGCTCTTCATGCTAGAAAGGAGAAGAACTATTGGATTATTGATAGTGGATGCTCAAATAATATGGCCGGTGACAAAAGTAAGTTTGTTAAACTTGAGAAATATGAAGGAGGTCTAGTTAAGTTTGGTGATGATACATTTGCTAAGGTATGTGGAAAAGGTTCTATCAATTTTGATGGCAAGCATAATACAAATGTTTTTTATGTTAAGGGTTTAAGACATAACCTTTTTAGTGTTGGACAAATGTGTAGCAAAGGATATAATCTTATGTTTTAGTGTGATGGGTGTGAGATAAAAAAATCTCCAGAACTATGGTTGCTGTTGGAAGGACAAATGAAAATGTTTATCAGCTTAAAGGTGTTGATGGTCATTGCTTTATGACTCAGATTAATGAAAGTTGGCTATGGCATAGAAGGATGTGTCATATTAATTTTGATAGCCTAGTGAGGATCAATTCAGTTCAAGCTGTGAGATATCTGCCAAGGATTACAAAACCCATTAATGTTGTCTACAAGGAATGTCAAGTTGGGAAGCGAGCAAGAACAAGTTTCAAAATCAAAGAAAAATCTACTACCGGACTGTTGGAACTGGTGCATACAAACCTTTGTGGTTCTACCAGAGTAAGAAGTCTTCAAGGTGATAGGTATTTCATGCTATTGATTGATCCGGTGGAGAGTTCACATCCAATGAGTTTAGCAGTTTTTTTTTAGAATCATGGGATAAAGTGGTATTTATCTGCCCCTAGGACTCCTCAACAAAATGGAGTGGTTGAAAGGAAGAATAGGATTGTTCAGGAAGATGCAAGAACAACGATGAAAGAGGAAAACCTACCAGAAGTCTACTATAGAGAAGCAATTCATATTGCTGTCTACATTCTTAACAGAGTTCAAGCAAGAGCAAATAGTGCAAAGACTCCCAATGAGTTGTGGTATGGAAGGATTCCTACTGTCAAATACTTCAGAGTGTTTGGAAGCAAGTGTTATATCAGAAGAGATGAAGAAAACTTAGGAAAGTTTGATACAAGATCTGATGAAGGTATTTTCCTTGGATAGTCTACAAGAAGCAAAACTTTCTGCAAGGTTGGAGGTTCAAATGCCTTGATCCACCCCTTAAGTGGCTCCATAAGTCCCTCACTAAAAAAACCAGCAATCTCCTCTCTTTAATCTCAGTGACCATCACTAAAAGCCTTTGAATGTCTACTATGTAAGCCTCCATTGTGTCATACTGCTTCAACTGGGCTAACTCTCTAAAATGTAACTCAAGATCCTTCTTGTCAAACCTCTCGATGAGCTTAGTGGTAAACTCATCATATGAAGTGATAGACCTGTGACCGAAAGCGATGAGGCCATGGTACCACCACTTGTGTGGTACTCCATCAAGTGTGGAGTGGCAAACTTAATTGCCTCCTCCTTTGTCATAGGTCTAAGGGCTAGGTAGTTGTCCAACTGCTATACCCATGACTTGGCTGTACACTTATCACTACCATCATAATGAGCAAGTGTCACCTTGCCCAATGCTTGTTGTAAGCCCCTTTGAATTGCTGGTCCTTTGTGATCAGCTTTATCACAACCCTTTTTCTTCTTTTGATCCATGAACTCATTGAAATTCGAGTGCTCCTGTAGAGCCTCTAGAATGGTATCATATTCAACGTATGCATTCCTTAGCTCATCCACCAAAGGTAGGGAAGTGTCATGAACATTTTGTGGTGTCTCCTTGGGAATAAATGAGGGCTGGAAAGGTCTAGAATGAGTGGGTGACCATGCTGTTATTAACTGTCCTCCATTACACCCTTGCTGATATGTGGGGCTGTTGTCCCCATTATGTGCTGGGTTGCCTTAGGTGTTGTTATGTGAGTTGTTTATTGTCAAGTTTTGCCCAATCTTCACCAATAATTGAGACATCATATCCAAGTGGAAACCTTTATGGGAGAAAACCATGGCAAAATATTGCTTTTATATAAATCTCTTTTACAATCTTTGTAGGCACCACCCTACTAGAGGCACCAACCCCCAGTGCTAAGCACCAACTTAGCGAGAGACACCAATCTCTCCTTTAGGAAGCACCAACTTCCACAAAAAAGTTACACCTTCAGGATGTTGTGTCTTCAATGGATAATGGATATCTTGATCTTCTTCCTTTTATTCACTCCACGATTTCTCACTAATCATAACATACTTGTATGATCACACATGCTTGAATGATATTCTTTAATGCATAATCTCTACTTATTTCTTCCACCAATATGTCTTTTATACTCACTCACAAATGCGTTATCATTTGAATGATCTCTATCTTCATTTACTCCTCACTTGCTCTCTTTGAGTGTTTGACTGATTTTTCTTTTTAATCCTTCATACTTCTTTCCTTTTCAAATCTATATTTACCATTCTCAAATCTGCATATACAATTCTTACAAATCTGCCATAAACTCTTCTTGCGTGTCTGCCATAGATCCTTCTTATAGTTCTGCCTTCAACTTCTTTGATGATCTTCTTTTTATCTTCTCATTTGCAGATCTGCAGGTGTAAGCATGATATATACTTTTATTCCTCTCACACAACTTCCTCTTATTTATCGTCACATATTACTCTTCACAATTCTTTATTCTGTATATGTGATATACTTTTTACTCTTCACACTCACCTCTCTTTACAAATCTTATTCCAAATATATACCTTGATGCCCCTTCGTGAAGAGAGGCGACTTCATAGAAAGATACGTCTCTATGAATGAAGAGTTGGCCACATTAGAGGAGTTTAATTTTAATTTAATTTATTTAACTTCTCCAAGATGAAGTGACTCCTTTTTAGGGGTCAGCCTTGAACATATTTATTATGATTTAAATTCTTTTGTGGGAGGCGACTATTCTCCAAGGAGTCGGCTTATTTTAAACTTAATCACTGCTTATCTATACTCTAATTCCTCGTTACGTATTAATCGCCGCTGCTATGTTTTCATACATTTAATCGCTGCTTTAGACTTAATAATAATTCATTGCTTTCTGTCCTTTGTTATTAATATTATTCACTGCTTTCCATTAATGATTTTTATTATAATTCTTGGCCGATCCAAACCATATATATATATATATATATATATATATATGATTATCTTTGAATGTATAGTGAAGAAGTCGGCCAGCTATTACATTAAATGTCTTTGATTTGTGATTTGCATAGTGCAAAGAGGGTTGACCAAGTATAGGATAGAATAAATTTAACTTAAATTTGTCTTGTTCGGTCAGCATGATTTTAGTCTTTTACCACCTTCACATAATGCGATTTGCTCTTGAAATGATTAGTGGCCTTTGGCCTTATTCATTGTCTTTCATTTGATGTCCTTCATTCGATGATATTTATCCTTTGACAACAGTTTGCCCTTTGATGTCAATGATAATAAACTTGCCAACAATCTCACCTATATGTCTTTGACATCAATGACAATATCTCGTTCATTTGCTCTGACATCAATGACAATGTGTCCAACATGGACGTCATGCCAGACATTGTGGTGGACGCCCTCACCAAGAGTTGAGGTCGTGAACCACATTGTGGTAAGTGCCCAGATTGGAGTGGATGCTCAAATTTTTGTCCAGCCTTCAGAGGTCTAGGAATCAGACAAATAACTTACATAGAGGAATAAGAGTACCGTAACTACATGAGAATTGCATTCTACATAGTTGGCTGTGTGAGTCCACAGTGATTGTTGATATTCTATTCCCCCAGAGTGAAAGTGCCAGATTGGTTCCATAACAGAGAGGCACCACAAAGTGAGTTGCATTTTATTGCATAGGCATTGAGCCGAGTTGCATTGTTGCATAGAATTGTTGGATTGGGTTTAGTTTAGCGCAGTATTGGACAAATCTAAATTTTGGGGTTGCACGGTTTGCATTTCGATTTTGGTTGGTATTTGGGTTGTTGGGAAAGCAATGGCATACAACAAGGTTTTTGGTCAAGCTAGATAAGCCACCCAAGGGAAGTACTGGATAGTGGGATGAGTTGTCCTGGTTTGAAGCACCTTCTAGGTTGCATAGGTTTTGTGGTTTAGAGAACTTGGATTCAGCGTGAAGAGTTACTTCAAGCTTGGGTTGCATTCTTGGGTAAGGTGTGAGCTAAGAACTTGGAGAGCAAGAGTAGGCTTTGGGGTGGTTGTTCTAAAGTATACTTGAGGTGTGAGCAATCTTGGCTGAGTCCAACACACCCGCCAACATTGGGTTTCTTTGTGGATTGGGAAGTCTACCTATATTATACCTGGCTTGGAGCCACTTTTAAATGAATAAAAAGAACTTTACCTCTACATAATAGTTATTTGGCTGATTCTTAGGATACAATTGGTTGAGCACTTGTGTAGGCACTCAACTCAACTTTTCGTACTATTATTTTATATTTGCATCCCGCTTTGCTAGTCTTGGTGTGTTTGTTCAAGGTCTTGGAGTCATAAGGCGTAGTCTAATTTGGTAAGGAGCTCGCCCTCATAGGGGAGTCTTCTTAACAAAGTTGGTGCTGTTGAGTCAAAGAAGCTAGCCTTGTAATATCATCAATGACCCTATTATTCCTAACTCCTATTTCTCTTAGTAGTCTTTGTAAACTCTATCTTGCAATCTTTAATTATTTAGTAATACTTTATCTTCTTTTCTTTACTTATCTTATTATTCTTTGAATTTGTGTTTTTTTCAATATATATAATTTCACATACTATACTTAGATTCAGAATGGCAAATAACATGTAGGACTGCACAAATGATGGACCATATGACTTCAAATGTAAGGTTTCTAGATAAAATGACAATTTCTCCACAATTTTGGATGTTTGATTCTATTTTAATTTGTAAGATACCTAAATATAAGCATCATACATAATCACATTCACAATCTTAATGTGTGTAAGGAATTACTTGTCTATAAAAACATTTCATGGAAATAGTTTGTTTCGGTGTGCTTGTTTGCAAGGTCCACCAGGTCTTTGATTAGGTGGATGAACTAGTAAATTTAATTTGATGACACACATATAGGATGAATCAGTAATAGGTATACCACTTGAACACAAGTATTGTGTATAACCATAGTACATACCATATTGAGTTCTAATAACATAATAATTGTTGGTAGTTAATCACATGGTCATTATAACTCTTTGCTACTTGTGTTTGTATTTGAATCATGGACTTGTGGGTTAGCATTGCGATATTGATGTTTGTCCATGGATGGTAGAGGGATTGTTTATGCTGACTTGTTGTAGGGTGGTAGACATCAAGTTTGTTAAATGTTATTTGTTACACAAATTCTTGATTGCTTTTCCAATACATAGAATAAAAACTCATGGAATTTTTACCCCTAGGATTCATTTATACATGCATTCAAGGCTCTCCAATAAATTTTATTTGGGTTGATGATTGTAAGACAAAGTATGGGTAAACAACTTACTAGGTGCTAATGCAATATGATATTAATGGGAAAGAAGCTGCCTTTTAGATTGTATTCCTTATTTGAACTTAAATCTTTTTTGCAGGCATACTCATTTCGGAAAGTGCTTCCTATTCTTTCTCAAGATTATCACGTTATTGCTTTCGATTGGCTTGGTATGGTAATTTTTTCACTATGGGCTATAGCATAGTATTTGTACTTTGTTAGTTTTAGTAATCTATGGTACATTTACCCTAGCATGTTTGTTGTAACTAGATGTATTATGAATCTTGCTAACCTATTTTTGGTCATCTATGCACATTTATATTATGCCATTCTTTATTTCATGAAGGAATATATGTGTATCTTTTTTTTCTTTCCATGTTTTGGCATAAACTATGAAATCTCATATATGTTACTTGCACTTTGTTAATTTTAGTAATCTATGGTACATTTACCCTAGTACATCTATTATAATTAGATGTACATTGTGTCTTGCTAACCTATTTTGGTCATTTGTGGACATTTATATGATTTCTTTCTTTCTTTATGAAATGAACATATATCATCTTTTTTTTTATCCCATTGTTTTTGGGTAAAATATGAAATCTTATATTAATATTTTAGGTATAGCTCTATAAAGACTACATAGTGTAATCATAGAAAAAACTTTGCATGAAGCATGGAACATTAGTGATCTTATCTTGTTGGAAATTTGATGGAAAAACATAAAAAAACTTCACATAATGTTTAGACATAAGGTATTAATGTATGAGATAGTATATCGATGTTTTTTAATGTTGTAAAGACATACATGAAACAATTTTAGCTAGGAAAATTGCTTAAAATTGCTTGTATTAACAAAGGAAAAGATTACAATATATAGAGGAGGTAAATTACTGTAGACATTTAAGATGTCTAACTACCTCAACTACTAACTACTATAGCAACAGTATATGATTGACCATTAACAATAGAGAATTATTATTCTAACACCCTCCCTTAATGGTCAATCCTCTAACTAGCTTACATAAAACAATCTGCAGGTCGTTTGGTCACAAATTCTTCAGAACACTCTGCTGCTGTTGAGACCCTCCTTGGATTTGCAGAATATTAATGACCAAGACAACCAAAAAACTATCCAGAAAAGAACAGAGAAGGTTGCCCCCTTCTTTAGAAAGCTCTACAACAAGAGACAAGAGCCAACCACTGACTCTGCCATTGGAGATGAGTCTGCCACCAACCCTCCCAGAAACTGCAAAACTTCAGACCAGAAAAAGTCCAACCTGATGTTGGATAACAAAGCTGTCCCTTTTTGAAACCAAAGACACATCGAGAACAACTGTCACGATTTTGAGGATAAATCGGCAAACCGTCAAAACTTTTGCAGATGAGCATGACGCCCGAGAACAGACTGCAAGAAGCCAGTTGTGCAGATGTTTGCCCTAGCAACTTCAAGTGCGACCAAAAAACTGACTGCAACAAATCACGATTTTTGAGGAAGAATTGCCAAACCCAAGATTACAAATCATTGTTTTTTCGGAAAAAAATGGTAAAAACCAAATATCAGAGAGCCCTCCGGAACAATAGAAACCCTAACTAGGGTATACAGGAAAAAACTCTTAATTTTGGAGGAGAAAATTATAAACCTGTTGACGTGGTTTTTGAGACCGCACCAACACAGAATAAAGTCTCCCAACGGACGCTCTATTCTCTCTTGATCAAAGTATTCCGCACGCTAAGATTGCCAGAAAGTTCGTGCGTTCAACTCCAAGGTTCCTTAAGTGCGAATAGGCTTAGTTTGGCTCGATGTGATTTTGCTGGTATGTCAAGGGGACTTACACAATTGTTCGACGGCTAACAACAAACAGTAGACTAAGGGCTTTCGTGCAATTCAAATGATTTGGCAGGTGAGCACGGGTTTCCTAATTCTAACCGGAAATGAACTGAATTAAAAAGGGGGGGTAGGGCCTAAGAAGTTAATCTTTTATCTAAGGACGAGACGTGGGATCAATTCTCACAAGCTTCAACCAAGCTCCGTTTTGCCTCACTTCGGACAGCTTCCGCGGAACTGGTGCAATCTTCAGAGGAGTGACTTAAGATGTTCAGATCACGATTTAGCATGAAGACACCATCACGACGACGCATGCCAACATATCAACCATAATCGAAGTTAAGTTTTATGAATTTCCAGTTGACCACGCAAGGCGAACCCACCGTCAGCGAGCCCGCTAGTGGTATGGACGAACGAAGCCTTGTTCAAATCGAGTACCACATTCCACAATTGCTAAGTACTTGCATGAAATGAAATCTACTTTACTTTAAGCTACTTGAAAGATGCTACGTGAATTGGAAGGACGAAGAAGCCTCAACAACTATTCACAACAAAGAAGGATTCACCATCAATGAAAAATTCTTTTATTATGAATGCATACATGACAACTTCTTACAAAGTATCCAAAGGGAAGACTTTCCTTCCTTTTCAATCTACACTACTTTACTTTCTATTCTATCAACTTCTCTCTACTCCTCTAAGCTCTGCTTCTAATCTAATGGAATACAAATGAGGGGGACTCCCCCTTTATATAGCTAGCCAAGTCCCAAAAGACGGCTAGGGTTACAATTGACTGTATGGCCCAGATTGTGCCACCTCAGCCCTAAACATGATTTGCCCTAAAAACCGCCACAAAAGAGAGGGGTAATAAATGAGCCATAATGTCCATTATTCCTTCTAGAAGATTCTGTTTGTAGATGCGTTCACATTATCCTTGATCTTCTTTCTTGACGTTGTTCTTTGACTTCTTCCACTTGAGGGTCTTCATCTTTGTCACTTGAGCTAACACTTAGCCATTTTCTTATAACTTTTTCTTCCTTCAAGATTGAAACTTGTAACTTTTTCCTTCGAGATTGAAACATCACCTTGGATCACTTTCTTCAAGTCATCGTGTTCTGGCCTCGACATTCATCCTGCAAAACAAGCAAGGAGAGAAGCGTTAGAACACTTTATAATATAAATCCATCCTGCTTACCTGATTTTCACGCCTTGATCGCCTTTACTAGCAAATTCCCCATGCCTTAGCCAAATTTTCAATCCATCCTCCTCAAGGGCGTATCATCTTTGAGAGATTCATTTCACCTGCTGGAGCTCTGATAACCTCGATTTTATTCATTTTTGGCTCAAGTAAACTATCTTCACGAAGGATTGAAGCAAATTCACCTAGGCAGTTTCTTTCAAATTCATCGTCTGGAGGATTTTACCTTAAAAACACATTTTCTTCACCTTGCCTTAGAAAATTTTTCGAATTTCCCTTAGGAAATTCATCAACCTGGTGCCCACTTAAAATCTTCATCCCAGAATCCTCGACAAGCTGTGGAAGACCTTAAAATCAACTCCTCATCGGCAATCTTCGATACCCAGAAGAAAATTTTCTCCGGAATGCTTCGAATCCATGGGTACCCAACGAACGGGTTCATTTAATTTTCTTGAATTTTGAACCTTAGAAAATATTCTTTCAACAATTTTGTTCTCGTTCTTCGATCCCCTCTGAGAATTTTGCTCTGACTTGGAAATTTTTTATCAATCTTGTGGAGCTGACGTTCACTGACTTCATCTCTGGCGGCTCATCTGCTCATGTTTCAGGAAAATTCCATCACCTCTCCAGACTTAGGCATTTTTCTAAGGGAGAAAAATATTTTGTGCCTTAGAAATTTTTGAATCACTTCGAAAATTTTGCCTTAAAAATTTTTATTTTTACTCAACTTTGATCATCTTGCCCGCGAGGGAAAATCAACTTAGAAATTTTTTCTTGAAGGCGCATCACACTTAATTTATTTCTCATTTGGCATGCATTATTCATCCTTTGTATTTTATTCTCCATAAAATTTCCAACGCCCTAGCAATCATCTTGTCACTCATCTCATATTTTATTTCACACTTGAGAAGAATCACGCCTTAGCACTCACAAGCCTAGCATCACACTTGAAGGTGAGAATTTTAAAAGTCTAACGCCTTAGCATACTTATCATCCCTCAATACTTTTATCTTTACATGGCGCATTTCACACTTCAAGGGGAATATTAACCACGCCTTGAGAAATACCTCCAACACCCCTTTAACACTCATCACCTTGCATGGCGCACATCACACTTGAGGGTGGATATTTAACTTCACCACGCCTAGGAAAGTATTTTCTAACACCTTGGCATTTTCAACGCCCAACACACTTTATTCACCCTCCATCTTACTTCAACTTGAGCGCATTTGGCATGTGGTGGAGGACTAACTTCAAGCGCCACCTCAAGTGACCCTTCACCTCCCACGTTTTGTCCTCACATGCCCTCTTTTGGGCGCATTTGATGCCTTGAGAAGGATAAAACTTTAAGTATGGGCGCATTTCTCCTATGGAGGTGGATGAACTTTCAAACGCCACCCAACAAGTGACTTTTCAACTTCCCTATTTTTGTCTTCACTTGCATGCATTTGGGTGCATTTTGGCCCTTGAGGAGGATAAGAATCGTTGACTTCTTTGACCAGCTTGTGACTTGGGCGCATTTCACCATAGGAGGATAAACTTCTTACTTAGAAAAATTTTGAGCTCCAGCTTTTCCTTGAGGGCGCATTTTAGCATGTGTGGAGGATGAAACATGTTGACTCCTTTGACCTCTCCTTTCTTGGGCGCATTTTGGCCTTGCTTGTGGATGAAAAGCTTTGACCACTTTGACCATTTGCCTTTTGGGCGCATTTTTACCCAGGAGGACGAGTTTTCCTTAGAATTTTTTTTTTGATGTCTCTTTGAGTTGGGCGCATTTTGCTATAGGAGCAGGATAAACGTGTTGACTTTCCTTTGACTTTTTTCCTCCTTGGGCGCATTTTGGCCTGTGTGAAGGACGAACCCAACACTTAGAGAAATTTCATGACCTCCAGCTGAGATGGGCGCATTTTCAAGGAAGTGAAGGATGGAGTTCCAGACTTAGCTATTTTTCTCGTTTTTTGCCAGCTTACGCCCTGCTATTTATAGTAAGCCCTCAATTTTCACACTTCCGAAGCTCAGAACGACTTGAAACTTTGCACACTGCATCCTCACGACCTCGTTACCCTGTTGACACTGCCATTTTTAATCACCCTGCTATTTTTAGCATGTTTCTGAAGGTGGCTTACTAAAAATAGTAACCTCTTGTTTCTGATAGCTCCATTGCTCCGATTGATTTGAAATTTTAATGAGGCGCTCCTCACCACGTGACCTGCTTGTTGGCACTGACGCATGCAGCTGACTTACTATTTTTAGCCAGTTTCCAAATTGACTTACTATAAATAGTAAGTGCTCCGTTTGATTTGAAATTTCACCAACAGATAGCCTGAAGGATGCTGATCGCAGTGGCTTACACCAGTTTTCGAAAATTCTGACTTTTTGTGCCTATTTTTAGGCTCCGAAGTTGGAACCCCTAATTCGCTCTGCATGCATATCAAATGAACTCCGTTTGTCTTCGTTTCTGTGGCATTGCGATCGGCTTGTGATTCTGAACTGCTGGGAGGCGGCTGCCGGGACACACCTGCTAAAAATAGCAAGTTCCTTACTGAGTGAGAATCTCCGTTTGCATGTCATACCATCGCGTAGCTCTCGAAAAACCTAGAAGGAATATGCCAACATGCAAAGAAAAACTCTGCATCTGAACCCTGAAATTTGTGCCGGAAGCTGGACTGCTAAAAATAGTAAGTTGTCCGTTTTCGCTCAAATTTTGCACACGAGTAGCCTGATATGCTCTGAACGTAGTGTGATCGTCGGAATTTCAAAATAGCTGACAGATTGCCTGTAATTGCAGACTTACTAAAAATAGTAAGTACCTCAGAATTGAATGAAAATCTGCTGAGAGCCTGCTGGAGACATACTAACAACAATGTTAAGCTCAATTTTCAATTTATTCACCTTACTCGACCTCAAACTGACCAGGAAGACGCAAACCCTAATTTCAGACTTGGCCGAATTCACGTTTAAGCTCGATGATGGAGACATCCCGAAAAGACAGACATCAGAAAAGAGACAGAGAGAGAGGGAGAGACAAAACCCAAGCCAAAAGACCAGAATGGAGCAAAAATTAGGGGTCCCCATCTTGAATGGGGCGATGTGTGAAAAAGGTCACAACAAAACCCTCCCGAAATTTTTTAAGGGAAAAAATTATGAAAACCCATGCAGATTTTTTTAAGGGGAAAAAATATTAAAACACATAAATCCAGATTTTTTTTTTATAAGGAAAAAATATTTAAAAACTAATACATCGATTGTCGGCTGGAAAAACTGAGGGTTTGGAACCCTAGCCGCTAGAACAAATCTGCACAAAAACCAAGGCACGAAAAACAAAGCACCCAGAAAAATTGGAGACCAACCCATTTGAGCTCTTGAAAAACCCACCAAGAATTTGCAATCGAATTTTTTTTTCAACTTGATCTGAAGGGTCAAAACCCTAGCCGAAGTTGCAGAGACCTAGGCCGCCATTAAAGCTTCAAAAAAATGCAGAAACCGGCTTCAAAACTTCATGAAAAACACAACAAAAGGAGACTGAGGGTCGTGTCTCACAGAAGCAACAAAATATGAGCTAATAATCCTTTAGAAATCATGGCCAAAAGCATCCAGTATCTGCACAAAAATTTATGAAAAAAATGCGGCCCTAGAGATGACGGAAAACCACCAAAAACGAAGATCAGGTCAGATGCTAGAGGAAACACGCACCCAAAATTTGAGGAAAGGGTCTGAAAAACGCGATTTGAGCAGATCTTCAAAAAGACACGGCTCAGAAAGAAGAAAATTGCGCCCACGAAATTCCTAGTCGCACCTCAAAACTAGGAAAAAGTCAAACTAGAAACCCTCGAGAATTCAAAAGGTCGCACGAGTTAGTGGAGACGCCCAGAAGGAAAGCACAGAGACATGCTTCAGAAACCCGCGTTTTAGCTTTAGAATGCGCCTAAAAGAAGAAACGATGCCCACGAAATTGTAGACTGTAAAAACCCTCGATTTTTCTCAGGAGCCACATAAATTTCGAATTATGGCTTAAACACTGTTGTACCCCAAAATAAAAAAATTTGTTACACTTAGACATTTTGAAAAAATGAGTAAAAGTCTTGTTAAATCAGTCAAAAAGGTCAAAATTTGGGTGTGCAAGTCTTGCATGAGGGGTTAAAACACAAAATTGTCAAAATATGACGATCTGGGTTTGCTAAGAGCAGCTTAGTCAACAAAACCCAAATCTCAGTTTTTCATCCCTAAATTTTAGGAAAACTTCTATTTTTAGAAATTTTCTAAAATTAGTAACGTTTTCTGGTTTTTCTGGGTTTCTTGAGAAATGGATTCTGGCAAAACTTTCTAAATAGAAAGTTGGTCCGATAGGGTCCAAACTGATTTTGATTGGCTCAAAATACGTCCATATCAGGTTGGTGTAGTCAGAATCTCAAAATAATCAGTTTTGCCCTAGTGGGTCTATTCTGCTTTTTCAGAAGCACATCAGGAGCTCCGAGGTCATCAATGGAGGTCAGCCGGTTGCCAGGTGTCAGATTCAATGTTCAAAGCATTCAACAGAAGGTGAAATGATGAACATGCACGAAGAACGAGGAAGAAAATGAAAAATGATGAAAATTTTCTAACACTGCCAGACTTGGGTGCCCTAGGTGAAGGGCGCCCATCTTTTTAGGGCACCAGATGATGGAATTAGGGTTTGAGCTCTAAGTTGAAGTTGCTCAGTTCTCTGCCAGCTCCGCAGCGAGTCCGACGGGGTAGTCATTATATTATCCAGTCATCCGGGATTCGAAGCTGAACAGGGAGGATTCACACAGAAGTCAGAGTGGAGAAAATGAGAAAATATCAAAGATTGACTAAGTGTGGAGACTTTGGGTGCCCCTGGTGAAGAAGGGCGCCCAGCTTTTTGAAGGGGCAAATCCAGTACTTAGGGTTTAAGAAGGTACTCAATCTCTTCAGTATTCAGCCAACTTTGCGATGCCTGTCTTCGTCAGATCTTTCGACTAGTCATTCTTTGGCAAATTCAAAACGAAGTCAAGTTTACAGAACGAAGGTTTCAAACTTGAAGTTGAAAAACAGACAAAATGGCTAAGTCTGGAGACTTTGGGCGCCCCAGGAGAGAAAAGGCGCCCAAGATTTCAAGGGGTGAAATAGATGAATTTGCAGATGAGACTCTAACATAATCCCTTCACAGTTGATCCAGCTCTCCAACGAGATATTCAGCTCGTCAATTGGAGGTCGCAGTCGCCAGATAGAAGAAGCTGAATAGAGGGTCCGACAAGAGCTGAATTTCAAAGTTCAGAAGCAAACACAAAAAAGTGGAAAACAAACTAAGTCTGGTGAACATGGGTGCCCCCAGCCAAGATGGGCGCCCAAGATTTTTA
Source organism: Sequoia sempervirens (assembly GCA_007258455.2). Classification (NCBI taxonomy): domain Eukaryota; kingdom Viridiplantae; phylum Streptophyta; class Pinopsida; order Cupressales; family Cupressaceae; genus Sequoia; species Sequoia sempervirens. The sequence goes on along the minus strand of VDFB02026522.1, from coordinate 8,298 downwards.
GGGTTTAGAATTTATTGTTTGACAGAGTTCATCCCAGAAGACCCCTCTTCATATCTCGTCAGCTTTGCGATGAGCACAATAGGCAAACAATCCGACCCTTGGAGCTCCAGATTCAACGAGATTATCTGTAGAAGAGGAGTCAATGAAGAAATTTGAAGATCATGAAAATGGCTAACTCTGGGTAAAATGGGCGCCCCTGGAAGGAAAAGGCTCCCATGAATTCAAAGGTCCAAACGAAGTTTTTCGCTAGAGGCACCTCCAGATCAACCTTCTCAGAATCAGTCAGACTATGTGATGGATCTTTCAGCTCGCCTGTCAGATCAATCTGCAAACTAGAAATCAGAGGCGAAGTAGGAGGTCGAAATGAAGAAAAGTTGAAAATGCCAAAAATTTGACTAACTCTGCTTAAAGTGGGCGCCCCTGGTGAAGAAGGGCACCCAACTTCTCATGCCTTAGAAAATTTTTCGAGAAGGAAGATGGTGTCCAAGTTCAATGAAGCTGAGATTTTAGGGTTTTGGAAATAAAAGCAAAAGAAAGCAAAGTAAAAACAAAACCCTAAGTCTATTTAACATCTTTCTTTCATGTAATTTTCATTATTTTTGCAGGTAGCATTCAGAGGAGAAAGTTGGAGCAACAAGTTTGAAGAATTTTTATGATCCAAGAATTCATATTTGCTGGTTTTTTATCAGATTTTTCAGATCAGCAAGCATAAACCCTTGCTTTTTCAAGTTTTTTATCCAGAAGATCAAACTTTTCAAGAAGAAGGCCAAGGTTTTCCATTTTCCAGTCATCTGGGTCCTATCACTCCGTTCTTCTGAAGGAAATTTTCAAGAACTTCATCAAGTTGCAGCAGTTGCTTTTATTTTGCATGTCAGTGAAATCCTCAGTGCATTCAGTTTTCAATCATCTGGGTCCTCTCCAAACAGTCTTTTGAAGAAAACCCATATCACAGCTTTTTTTTAAGAAAGTTTCAAATTCTAGGGTTGGTTGCTTTTTCGATCAGCCATCAGGGTTTTGCAAATCTAATCAACTGGGTCCGTTTCTAATCATATTCTGAACAAAACCCAGGTGCCAGCTTTTTTGGGAAAAATTGAAGAAATTAGGGTTTGCTGCTTTTTCAATTAAAATTCAAAATTTTCAGAAACGGACAATCTGGGTTGTCTTGCAACGAAATTCTGAGCAAAACCCATATCTCAGAAAAAAATTCAAAAAATTTGTCCGTTGGAGCAAGAAAATCAGCATTCTAAAAATAGAAGTTGCTCAAAACTTGTCTGAACATAGGCGAGTTTACAGTCATTCTTCAAGTTTTCCGAAATGGAGTACACTTCCAATGTTTTTAAGACTGAATCAGCTCTCTATCATGATTACATCAAAACAGCTGAGACAGACTTGCATCATATCAAGCCGGTGTTTGATTTACACGCTTTGGAGAGCACAGGCAACACCTCAATCAGGAACCTGGGACATTCTGGACTCCTCGTAGTAGCGTTTATTCCTATATCAGTTCAGAATCTTGAGTTCATAATCGCTTGCATCAAGCATTACAACCTGGCTACAAGGGAGATCCAGTCAGTTGATGGCAGATTGATTTGCAGTCTAAAGCCTGATATAATTGAGAAGTGTTTTTCCATTCCCCTATGGCCTGAATGTGTTACTATCTCAAAGGGTGAATGTGAAAGGATTTGGGAAATGCACAAAGACAAATATAGTAAGAAGATTGTACTGAAGTGAATGAAAGAAAAACATAAGACGCTGCTAGGTCATATTTCGATGATGTCAGCAAAGTTTGAGAAAGCGGCCAATGAGGTCGAAGATTTCCTGAGATCCGTTGCAGATGCTGAAGATATTCTAGAAAAGCGGTGTTTTGCTATTGAGGGCATAGATGCACCGACCCGGGACATAGTTTCTAATTTTCTAGCGGATGTGATCGAATTTTAAAGCAGCTTTCTTCTAGAAGCTTTCTTTCCCGCTTTCTTTCTATTCTTGGAATGATCCTTATCCATTCTTTGAGAAGAGAAAGAAGATAAAATGTAATAGTTGGCGTTTTCCGCTTTTTCTGCTTTCTTAGGTGTTAGATGTTATCTTCTTTCTAAATTTAGTAATAAAGCTTGCTTGTTGAGCAAGCCCTAGATTGTGAAAGCAAGGAGATTTTAGGTCTCCCTACTCCTCTGCTTGTCTATAAATAAGAGCCTTTGCTCATTAGTTTTCTTTAGCGGTTATTGTGATAGCAAATTGCGAGCTTGTATTGCAGCAAGTTGTTATTCAGTTTCAGTTCACTTTGTTTTAACCATGCTAGTGAGAACAAAACGCTGAGCCTATTGTGCCTTCTATTTGTTACTCAAGTATTGTTCAATTGTGTTGTGATAAGCAAATTGTTGAGCCTCTTTAGCCAACAAGGAGTTAGTGTGATTGTTGTTTCTATCTTGTAAGAATAAGATTGCAAGTCTCCTTAGCTGCAATTTCTTGTTCCAGGCATGTTAGAAGTGAGTTTTGTTCCAGAAGTTTGAGTAATAAAATCATGAGCCTCCTTTGCCTTGGTCCAAAATCTCATATTTCCGTTATTTATGTTCTACTTTTATGATCTTGATTTCAACTCGCATTGAAGTGTGTAGATGTTTGTTGAAAGATAGTTTATTGAAGTATTTTGTTAGAAAATCTAACTTGTTCATTTCTAGTTTCTCTTGCTCTGCTATTACTTGAGAAGTTAGAAACGTCTTAGTTTAAGTTAGTCGTAGTTGAAGGTCTTAAAACAAAAAATCTCAGCTGCGGCGTTTGTGTTTAATAAACCTTGTGCTCTGAGCTGATAAAAAAGATAGGCAACTTAGTTTTAGTTTACTTTCTTTCAAACACCATCAGCAAGACGGAGCTTCCCCTCCTAATTTGAAGAGCAGTTTATCTGTGCATAGCTGTCCGTTTCAAATATGCATTCCAGAGGTGTGAATTTAAACGCCAACAAACACAAACCCACGAAATTTTGAAAACCTCCTAGAATTCTGAGCCCTCCCGTGAGGGAGACTCAGACCTGCTCTTATACTATGAAATAATTTTAGCTGGGGAAATTGCTTAAAATTGCTCGTATTAACAAAGGAAAAGATTACAATAGATAGAGGTAAATTACTGTAGACATTTAAGATGTCTAACTACCTCAACAACTAACTACTGTAGCAGCAGTATATGGTTGACCTTTAACAATAGAGAATTATTATTCTAACAATACATACATGCCAAAGAAAAGTTCATGACAAGCATGTAAGGAGCCTTTCCGAGAAGTGTGGAAATCTTGTATTTGTTTGATTTGAAGGGAGCTCATTTTGAATGTTAGTTCAAATAAACCACATGGAATAGATTGCATACATGAAATACAAACAATGCTTATGGCATGTAAAGAGAACAACATTTACGTTGCAGCAGTTCAAGTAAACAGTATTCCAGCCCACATATCATTGTTTCATTTGAATGGATTAGAAAGAATTAATGTTGCAAGTGCCCTGATCTTCTCACAGATTCTTCTTTAAATTACAAGGACAGAGATTCTTAATCAAATTTCAATTTCAGATTACAATGTGACTCAACAAACTCAGTCAACACTTGACATAGCCAATGCAAGACACTGAACTATTAAGAGAGTGTGGTTGGCTCAGGCATTAACATAAAGAGTCTGATATACATTTAACAATTGCTCAAAAATTGATAACAGACCTTCACAAGTTCAGAAATACTTCCAGATTGACAAGGTATTGTACCCAGGTTTGAGCAGCAGCTTGGTAATACTCAGAACGATGTAAGGTGGATTACAAAGACCTTTTCCGAGTGTTATGGTGACTGTAATATGAACTCAAAATGCCAAGAAAGCTTACAGCTAAGTGCAGATTGAAAAGATAGCAATTTCAGACTTAAACATTGCTTACACAATGTCTGATTTTACACGATAAACAGTGCCAGATTGTAAGTTGCCCCCTACAGACTGAATACTAGATTATAAGGTGAAGGGACACAATGCTAGGCTCAATGACTGTTACAAGTTCATCAACATGCCCAGAACAGACTTACAGCATTACAGGATTTATCACAACAAATTCAGAAATTAATAAATGAAGTTTCAGTTTGAAATCTTGCACCTTATAGCTTGAACAAGCTTGAGAGAGGCTGAAGACTACCCAGAATAGGGTTTCAGATCTGGTTACAATCCGTTTCTGGCCTGTAGATGAAGAAAAACGACCTCAGCATAGCCCAGAATTCCAGTCCAACATTAGAAATATCTTTTATGATAATCACTTCTACAAATGGAACACCCAGCCCTAAGCAACCCAGACGCCCTCCTTAAGATTTGTCTCCAATAGCCATGACCTGCTTGGAGGTAAGGAAGTCGTTTTTCTTTTCTTTCAGCAATCATGTTTTGTTCTTAGCTCGCCCCAAAACTGAAATACACGTCCTTGCTTCTGACTCTCATACTCGTGAATGAAACGCCTAGGGTTATGCAAGGAGAAACGCCTTCTGTTACACAAAAATTCTTCCAAAATCAATCCACCGAACCATCAAAACTTCGTTGCAAGGTAGTCTCGAAAAACTAAGATAACCCTGTTCTTCATTCGCCATTGAAACAAGTTATTCAATAAACATATCCTTTCCAAATCTTCAGTTCCTCCAGCTAGGGATAATATTTCATACCCAAAACTGGCTACCAAGGGTTTGCATCCCTCATGCGCAAAACTCAGAGAGCTCCTTCATGGGAAAGATGTGTGTATGATAATGTGAATGAATTGAATCATCTCCCTTTTGCTCTTTTTGTATTTTACCATTCAAAATATAAAGTGACTTTTATAAAGTCATATTTTAAATATCTCCACAAGTCACTTTGTAAACAACAATTAAGTGACTTTATAATGTTTCCACAAAAGTCTTGACAAAGAGCTTTCTTTTTTCACAATATTCCCTAATCAAAAGGATAAAGTGATTTTATAATGTTCCCTTTTAATAAATATTTCAATGGGTCACTTTATAACTTGATTTACTAATTATTTAATATCCCCCTTTTAACAGTAATTTAAGACTTAGGCAATATTAAATAATTAAGCCACTTTGTCCAAATTTTGGGGACATTACAAAGAGGTTCTCATTTTAAAAGATTTTGAACACCAGTGTATTAGCGTGTGCCTAAAGAAGAATAAGATTTTTAAAAAATGCCTCTGGATTGTTGCTATGAACTTGAGGTTGTTGGTGCACCTATAAAAAGCACATGTTTTTCAAAAGACAAAAAAAGACTATAGGTACATGTGGGAAGAAAAAATGTTGAAGAAACTAAATCCAGTGTTTCTATGTGCACTTGAGCTTTGGTATGCACCAATAAAAGTCTTTGAGTTACATTTTCATTGTCCAGTGTTTAAGCTCACACCTAAATAGCTACATGCACTAATACAAAGCAGACCATTTATTCAAACATTTTCAAGTCCATGTACAAAAGTGGGTCAAGGAATGGTGATGCACTTGTATAGAGGAGTCAACTTTTAAATGCACGAGGAAATATAGAAATGTGTGCTTATCAAAGGGATTCAAGATGCCATGGTATATTTTTGAAGTTTTTCAAAGGGTTAACCATGATCAACGGGAAAATTTTAAAATCATCGGTCATCTAGAGCCAACTATCAAAAAGTCTGAAATAGCTCATGCTATTTTAAGTCATCGTCATTTTCAAAGTGGAAAACATTTTTTGGGATTTACTATTTTTAGCTATAGTTATTTATATCTTGCATTACTTTTAGTAATCTTTATTTTTAGTGCAAGGAGCTCATGCTATTTTTAGTGTTATGCTATTTATAGGGTGGAGTCAACTATTTTTTAGATTTCTTTCCATGTGAAAGATGTGAGCTTTAAGTCATAGTTTCAAATAAATTCAATTTGTAGCTTAATAAAAAATGCATTTCATGCAATTAGTTAGCTTTTTATTATTTTTTATGCAATAGCTTAGTAAATGGTATCAATAAGTGCCTTTTTGCTCTTAGTTGGAGGAAAAAATGTTAATTCTCATGCCTACATATTATTGAAATTGCTATTTGATATTATTGTTAATCCATTGTTTAGTAGGATTTAGTACATATACTTTGCTTTTAAATCACTATTAAGTGTTCTATCTTATGTGTCATTGAACCTTAATGAGTTAAATATCACTTAACAATTAATGAAAGCTTTGTATTGCAGTATGTTGTACCCAAATCAAATTTTTTGCTTCATCAAGGCATTTTGCATAAAAGAGTCTAAACCTTGCTAAAATGATGTCAAATACAGTTTTTGGGCAATATCAAGCATGGAGTTTGGTTAGTGTTGTGTCAATCAAAGGCAGTATCTGTTGATTAGAACCTGAATCGGGGACTTAGAACGAGGCATTTCACGATGGAGGAGCATTTCACGACGTGATTATACCTTTGCATGGTCATTTCAGTGGCCAAGACAAAGATCTCAGTGATCAATTTATGAGGATTTATCAGGCAGAAGCAAAATTGTGCCCCTCTAGCCCAGGGGCACCCTTCTTAAAGAGGGGCTAGTTTCTAGCATTCCTGCATGCTGATGCATTTAATCTCTTCACGACTAGTCTGGCTATCCGACGAGCTATCGAATGTAGACATCTAAAACCCAGGGCTCCGACAGTTAAGATCAAAAGATGAGGTTATGAGGAGACTTCACATCACAAAAATTTCTCAAATGGTAAAACTGCGCCCCTATAGCTCAGGGGCGCCCTCCAAAATGACCCCTGAGATGAATGAGATTGCAGATAAGGTCTTCCTGACATCTGTACTACTCTAGTCCGGCTTTGCAACGCACCAATCAGATTGTTAATCCGATATTCTGAGAGATCGTGGCAGAGATTCTACCAGGCACGTAAATTAGCAGGTGGAGAAACATGAAACATACACTGTAGCCTCTATAGGCCAGGGGCGCCCAGCCTTTAGGCCTGTCAGATGGTGTTATTTGCTTTCGAAGTCTTCACGAGACTTGTGCCTAATTACTCTAGCTATCCAATGAACCCAGCCGTCAGCCTCCGGGATTTGGCAAACGCTCGTACGTGTGAGATCTTTGCAAAATACTGAAAAACGAAGACAACTTGAAAAATGGCCGAGTCTGGTCGTATATTTCATCTTGGGAAAGGCACCCTTCTCTTTGAGGTCTTAGAAGCAGCTTTCTTGCTTCGTCACCTCTAGAGACATCTCTCGTAGGTCCTTCTAGCTACGCGTTGAGACAGACGGTGCGCGAATCAGGGCACCCCAGCTCCCAATATCAGGGGTCAAAGAAGGGCATCTGGTTGATAGTTGTACTTTTGTCGAAATGTTGTTTGAGCCTTTTCAGGCCAGGGGCGCCCTTGCTTTTGGGGACCTTAATACAGCTTTCAGGTGCCTTACATATATTCGTTGGAATCAGAATACTTCTAGTCATGCAGTGAGCCTATCATCAAGTCAACAGGGTTCACCGTTCATCGCCGGCAGCCGTTTGAAGTGTCAGATGGCAGAATGGAGAAATGGCTAAGTTTGATGTCGTAAAATCAATTTCATCAAAGGCGCCTAATTTTTTGAGGTGTTAAACGTTGGTTTTATTAGTAATGACTCCCAACAGACATTTCTTCCTTGCTCTGCAAGCTTTGCAATGAATAGTTCCGCTCAGTCTCAGCATCATCTGGTCACCCGGAAATCAGTGTTGAATATGGTTAGTTGTAACTTTGTAGTCAGCTACAAAGTAGGAAGTTAGTAAAAAACGTAATATCTTGAGCAAATGGACGCCTATGAGGACAAATGAGGACAAATGAGGACTTTTTGAAATCAGTGAAGTTCGCTAGATGAATTCAAGAGCTTCACATGGTTTGTCAACTGATTAAAATAATATTAAATATTTATTTTGCATATTTAAGCATTAAATGGCGATTTTCTCAAATTGGCACCTCTTTGTGCTGGATTTTCAAAATTACATGATGAATATTTTTATTATTATTTTATTCCGGACTTCAAATCAGTCTCAGTTCGAACTGGAGGGGTCCAATTAGATGCATTCTATTTCAGTCGAGGGTTTTAAATCTTGCAGTCAACATTATGGTGCGAATTTACTCTATTTAAACATGGCGCCTATCATTTAACTCATCATTCAGCCAAAGAAATTCGAATTTCTTCAAGGCAAAGGCGATTTTCTTCATAGGTTGGGCAATTTTATCAGTTTTCAGTGGCGATTTCATCAAACAATTTCTTTTGCAGGTGCAGGTTCATAATTCATCAGCAAATTTGAGAAACAGGGGACGATTTTGACAAAGAAAGACACTAA